>BMAO01027229.1:0-23524 GCA_019973975.1 Trichonephila clavata | reverse complement strand
ATCGTTGATAAAATACTTAGTATTCATTCATTCAAAGTAGGAATTGTCTTAAAATTTGTTTTATATTACTTGTTTCCCTTGAAAATGAAATTAATCTAACAGGAAATTGCGCTCAAGCTTATCAGACGAAAACCTGCAACATCAATTACGATGTACAAATATATGCATTGAGATCTATTGAAAAAACTCAGTGAAAGAGTTGAGAAACAAATATCTCACTAATCAAATAAATTTAAATCATATTATTTGATTCATTGCATTTTCATTATTATAATATATTTGTTAGTATACATATAAAAATAATGAAAACAATAATATTTCGTTCTGTTTTAAATTTTTACTCCAATAAATGCTTGTAATAAATCCAAATCTATCATAGAGATATATATTTTTATATATGGCCCACTGAATTGTAATGTTTTTCCGAAGTGACCTGCAAGGTCATTTGGGTTGGCCATCCCTGTTCTACCCAAAACCCCATCAGAAGTATCACCAAAAGAGAGGACTCCCTTCCCCCTCACACTCTGCAGTTTCTTCAGCTCTTTTCTGTTTTATTACAGAGCAATAGAAGTTTCCTACCCTCTCCTCCCCCTTTTTTTGTACCTTTCTCTTCTTTCCTAGAGACTTCGGACCAATGTTTGTCGTGAACTAATGAAAACACCGTTTACATATTTAGAAAATTAATTTTTTAAAAGAAAGTATTTTTAAAAGATTATTCAGCGGATCATTATTTTGTGTGAATACTTTATTTTTTAATTTAAAAATAAACTAGACGGAATCAATACTTTAACTATAGTATTAAAAGAATTTTATAAAAATTTTACTACTTAAAAATGTTATTACATATTTAACTAAAATGGATATACGTATTCCGAATTAACTTTAATTCTGACTTTGATATGTGTAAAATGTATTGCGCAAAGAAACCGCAGCATCTATTATATTAAAAATTTAGTCAGACTTGACCAGGGAATTGAAAATGTTCAATGTTAGAAAATACCAGTCAGTATCGGTTTATCCATTGGGCACTTGGGCGGGCGCCCTGGGCCGGGAAGAGCCGGATAGGCTGGACTTAAACAGGTTTTCTAGTTATAAATTAGGCTTCTCCAGTGCAAGAGTATCTGTGGATCTTCTACTCCCAGGCATCGAAATGAGCTTAAACCTTCACTGCAGACAGTAATTTTGAACCATGGTCAAGTGACGAGGACGACACCTGAACTAGTATCCCCTCTCCTAACTACCACATCACACCAACAGAAGAGCATTTAAGCTCTCGAGAATTTATAAGTAGAACTACAAACAGAGTACAAATAGAATTTTAAAGTTTAATGATGAAATGAGCTTTTTATAAAAGATACTTGTAGTTATACAAACTCTTCAATCCATTTTACATATGCATTTATAAGCTCCTTTTCGATTGTTTATTGTGACTTGGGTAACCTTGAGAGCCCCAGGGTTCCGTGAAACACAGTTTGAAGACCACTGCACTATATGAATGCTGAGGAGAATGAAACAGAAGAAAGGTAGATATACAGTAGTGAAAAATTAAGTTTCATGTTTCAAACTTTTGTATTAAAAGTGGACTAATAGTATGAAGCAATTCTACTCTTATCGAATAAATATAGTACCATAAAAAATTATATGTTGTATTTTCCAGAATTAAGCTGGCATATAATTTACAAATAAATCTTCACAATTTGCTATGAATTCCATGTAAAAATAAATTCTATGAAATTGGTGAGTATGGTGTCTGTTGGGGAGAATTTTGTTTTTTATCCCCTTCTCTCACAAAAAAATAATATTCCTAACATGTGTCAAAAATTTCCAATTTTATTAGTTTTGGAAGATGCATAACAATCATCAATAAAAAAAAGTATCAAAATAGTAAAAAACGTTGGTTTCTTTTTTCACTGATATATAAAACATTTCTTGTCAAATAATTCTTATTTATTCACCGATTCTACAGAGTAAAAAGTAAATTTCTTTGATATGCATTTAATCTCGAATTTTTCTAAAAAAATAATGAGTACGAAAGGATTATTGTTTTAATATGGAATCGAAAATTTTATCTATGTTAAATAATGATTGGCTCTTACATGTTCTAATAATATGCACTTTTATGTAATTTATAAATAGCAATAATGTGAGTTGATGAGTTGTGAAATAAGTCGTATAAGAAGTATAAAGGTTCCTACTCTAAATTTCCCATGTGACTAAGACGAGCAACGTATTTTACTTCGGTCAGAATGATTATTCAACACAATCCAATTAGAAGACCTAAAAAATCACAGAAAGTTGAGACCCCCCCCCCCCCTTCACACACATCTCCCTACCACTTCTTCCCCTCTTATCTGTTTCAGTACACAGCAATAAATGTTTCCTTTTTCTCCCTTTTTTTGTATTTTTCTTTCCTAAAGACATCTGACCAACAAGTGTTTTTTGGTCCCATCCGAAGTGAAATTCCCATGAGATATTGACATCATGAGGTGACGAGTTGCCTTTGGAAGGATGCTAAACGGATAAAAAAGCTGCAATTAAACAAAGTAATTTATCACACAGTAATTATACTGAGTAACAGATTGTCTTAAAACAATAATTTATGGTAAAATAGCTTTGTAATAATTAGATTAACATAAGTTTTCTAGTGGATAGAAACATCCCCCCCCCCAAGGTGTAAAAAGCTCATAACTGATTATGAACTTCTCTGAGCAAATGATTAATGGAAAAGTTAAGAAATGTAAAACTTCTTAACATTTGAAAATCGAGCAATTCGATTCGTAATTGCGAGATTAAAAGAGCAAACATTATTAATTATTACAATTACATTTTCACTTCGTTTATAAAATAAATCATTCATTTTAAAAGTCTTTCAAAATTAAAAATTATATATATTTGATGTAAAAAATGAAAACACCGTTTAAATATTTAGAAAATTAAGTTTTAATTTTTTAAAAACTAATTTTTTTAAAGTTTATTCAGCAGATCTGTGTGTGTGTGTGTGTGAATGCTTTGTTTTATAATTTAAAAACATACTAGTAATAAAAAAATCAATATCTTAAATATAGTACTAAAAGAAAAACTCCAATGAGCAGCAAATATCTGTTCATACGGTAATGCCTCACATATTTCTTTTTTCATAAAAAAGTTATATAAAAAATTACTACTAAAATTTTTTATCATATATTTAACTAAAATGGACATATTTTGAATAAACTTTGATTCTAAATTTGATATGTGCAAAATGTATTCCTCAAAGAAATCACACACATAGAGACTATTATATTAAAAATTTAGTCAAGAACAGATTGTTGAAAATGTTCAATGATAGAAAATGTCAGGGACAGCAATTTTTAATAGAAAAAAAGGCAAACTTAAAGATACAAAAACTTTAAAATCGCGATATTGCCATATTTATTCGAATCTAAGTCGCACTACTTCCCTTATGCTACTAAAAATCGGGTGCTGCTTAGAATCGAAGACTGAAAAATTCACAAGGGCATTCATTTGACAAGATATTGTCGGATAGAAAAATTACTGTGGTTCTCGTTTATTTTTAAAAGTTTTTAATAAATAATGAATTAATTACTCATCTCTTATTAATTCACCTTTATTTTTTTTATTTCGTTAAGTGAATATTAACGTCGTACTGATCAGCTACTCGAGGGCTTTTGGTGACAGACCTCGTAATTTTGAACTATGATCAAGTGACGAGGATGACACCTGAGCTACCACCCCCTCTCCTGACTGCCAAACCACACCAACAGGAGAACATCTGAGTTCTCGACAGATTAAACTCCCCTACATGGTGTTTCTTGAGCGGTACTAGGCTATAACTTATGACACGGCAGCCACGATTCTGTTACATAACCATTAGGCTACCGCAGCCACTTTGTATTTCGTAAATATATCATATATCTCAATAACATATTTTACACTATTTTTAATTTTTTTCCACAAAAACGGCCTGAGAATTTGGGGTACATCGAAAAAATAAGTTTCTGCTAATTTAATTAGAAAACAAGATTTGTGGTTAATGATTGTTCCAATGGTTTAACGGTAAAATTTGAACGTTAATATAAAATCTATTCAAAAATAGATTCGATTTTTTGTTAGTTAAAAAAATAATAATAATTGCATTACAATAATTAGATTAAAATTTTAAATTGTGATCTTCAAGGAGTAGTAATTTGTATTCTTTAGTCAATTCATAACTTTCGGTCAAGTATAAAATAAGTATACTTTCAATTTTTCATTCAGTCGCTTCACAGAATTTAAATAATTTTATATACATTTCATCAATAACAGGCGGGGAAAAAATCTAAGCAGCATAATTATAAATTATCTATATAATTTAAATTTTTAAAGCACACATGCAGAAAATATTGAAAACATTCCTAAATGGGAAAGTTCATCAGGTTTGAGATGTTAAATCTCTATTGTACATCATAAATCTTCTTTATTGTCCACACTATTTGCCACAACTTTCTGGTTACCATAATTTCAGCTGGTGACTATATTTCAGAAAGCTATCGCCAAAATTAAGTATTCGTAGCCAAGAAAAATTAGTGTTACAAAACGATGGTGGCGCCATCTCTTTGAGATAGTCCTAACTATGCCAAAAATAATTCAGAATGAACTTAAAATTTAAAATAGTTCATTAATAAAAACATAAAAACTTAATTCTGGCTACACTAGTCAAAAGAGGGAAGCATGCTTTCTAATATACTATTTAATTCTACTCGAAAAAATCAATTTTTTTCTATTTAAATGTGCTTTGCGTTTTCACTTCCTATACTTTAACATAGAAAACTCAAATTTTATTTTGCAATAATGCTGAAAACTGCGTATTTTTTTCAAAAATCAAAATTCAAAGAACACTATCCTCTAAACAATAATTTTTTTTATACCCATAGAAATTTTTATTATTATTGGAGCTTTTTCCTACCGGCAAATGTGCTTCCCGTTTGATCCATATCCTTTAACATTGACCGAAAACAGCCTTAAGGCTGCAGTGGACAGTAAAAGTTTTGTTACACATATGCTCCAAATTTTGACTGCCAGTATTTAAGTTATAACTAAAACCACATATAAAAAATTTGGTGAGAAAAAAATGAGTAATTTTTAAGAAATTTAAATTTTTTTAAAAAAATTTAATGATAATTTCAAAACGTTCCATGCGTTTTGATTTTCTTAAAATTTCATATTTTTAACTGATTTATCTTCTTTGAACAATTCTTTAGAAATTTTTTCATGTAAAGTAATGTTTTATATTATAATTTACAAAGTATGGGTAAACGCAAATTTTTATATGAAATTTTCAAGAATTTTAATGACTTTATACATAAAAAACTTTAATTACTTCTTTCACCCTATCACAATTACTACAATGCAACCGAGAAGTTATAATTACATATTAGAAGAATACTTATGGAAAGTTTTGTTATAATCAGACAAAAATTGCAACGCATGGAACATTTTGAATTTTTGTTTCGAGGCAAATTTTTGATTTTGAGAAAAACAGCTTTTTTTACTTTAAAGGAAATTAACTTAGCTTTTTATAAAAAAATGAAGATATAAATATAAATTTGAAATAGAAAAACACTAATATCATAACAAATGTAAGATAAGTGCAGAATATATACGTATAAGTGCAAAATTTATTGTAACAGTCACATCGACATGTGGTACACATAGTGATAAAAATTGAAAAGTAAGCTGGAACTTTCTAATAATATCAGAAGTAAATTAGCAGAATGTATTCCATTATTATTTCATCTCAACCGGATAATATATTATGTATTTCATAAATCACAAAAAGTAAAAATAAAGTATTTCAATAGGATTAAATTACAAAAATTCAAAACAGTTTCGAGGCAAATTTTTGATTTTGAGAAAAACAACTATTTTTTGATTTTATAAGAAAATAACTGATTTTTTTTTAAAAAAAAATTAAAGATATATAAGTATAAATCTGAAAAACACTAATATCATATAAACATAAGATAGATGCAGAATATATGTAAAAAAGATTCTGCAATATTTATTGTAACAGTCACTTTAGTACGCGTGGTATATATAGTGATAAAAATTGAAAAATAAGCTAGAACTTTCTAATAATATCTAAAGTAAATTAGTAGAATGTATTTCATCAACCACATAATATATTATGTATTTCGTTAATCACAGTGAGTAAAAATAAAGTATTTCAATACAATTCAATTATAAAAATGCAAAACAGTAATAAATTCCATTACACATAAAAAGAAAACTGTCGCTAAGTCTGAAAAAAATTAAAAAGCACCCAATATAGGCTACATCTTTATTAGTAGTATTTCTTTTCCTTTTCTCTCTTTTCACAGAAATGTTTTGAGAAATGCGTCGTTTATCCTGTCTTTCAGCAATAGTCAAAGAAAAACTATCATTTAGGTTTGAGTCCTCTTTTGATTCAAGTGATTTTACGTAGCCCAAATTGTGCTTTTCGACGGCATCCGTAACTGCTATTTCTAGCCTCCTTTTGGACACGAATACCTCTTTTGGGCATTTTCGCCAAATCCAGCTATGCAGACTTTCATTATAATTCTGCGTCTTGCCTAATACACATCTTTCAAGAATGGTGTCTGAAGCTAAAAGTTGGTAAACAGGCATAATTTTTTTAACTAGTTACGACAAGCAAGTTCTCATGGAACTATGTGACCCTGAGGTTTCACCTTTGGCTATTGCTCTTTTATAAAAACACCATGATGATTCCCCTTCAGGACACTTACCATGCTTAGGCTTTCTGTCAGTTGACGAGCAATGCATCAGGCTGGCATATATAGCAGTTTTCATTTTTTGGGTATTAGGAACATTATCTTTTATTGCTTTTCTGTAGTAATTTTGCAAATTTGTTATGCTTTTATCTGTAAGGCTTCCCTGCTTACGCCCACCAAGAGTCACCTTCTTCCCCTTCCACTCTTTTACTTTGTTGCGTAACAATGTGCCTAGCCTCTTCGCAACATGATTCAAGCACTCTTCTCCTTTTCGATTTTTACCCCAGAACCATATACTTCATTTTCTGACAAAAATTGAAAAGTTTTCGAGTCGGCATCACTCAGCATGGAAACGAATCTCATTTGGCAATCACTTATTGACAATCTCCACATAATTAGTGCTGCATGCATCTCCATGGCTCCAGACGTTCCATCGGAATTTTTTGTCACACTCATCCATATGTCCTTTTTGCCAAATGTGGAATTCCGCACTATCGGCTCCCATATCTCGACCAGTAATTATGCAATTATGACAGTATTTCGACAATACTTCAAAGTCAAGAACAAGTCCACTAAGGACATCGATGATTATTCCTAATCATAGGTTAGATGTATGTCCTCGCTTTTGCCATGTGCCGTCATATGACACACTTACATCAATGATTTCCTGATATTTTAGAGAATAATCAACTTTTATGTGAGCTTCTCTAGCTGCTTGACGTGACATTTCGAGCAATTTTTTTCCTTCACTTCTTTGTTTTTAACCGATAAGTTATGCATGTATTTGGCAAATGTTTTTCGGTCCATTGTTGGCATGTTGAGCACAGAAGAAAAAGTTTCCAAAGCAGCATGCCCTCTGCCTATGGATAGGAAGGCACTCACCAGCTTGCTGTTAATATCATGTGAATTTTTAGACTCCTCTTGGAAACTTGAATACACACTTACATAGCTTTCATGACATGATTCACATAAAAGTTCCATTTTTGTAGAATATCCCACGGATTGGTGTTGTTTTATAACAAGGGCACAGTTTGTACAATATTTGCAAGGAGCTTTTTGCAATAGTTCAGAAAACACAGCCTTGTGGTGAAAATATAACTTGCCTCAGGTTGGGAAGATGTACTTGGGTCACAGATAATGGATCCTTATGTAATATAAAACAGTTTTTTTTCATCAACAGTTTCAGGAGATTTTTTCCATCGCTTCTTGCTGTTTTCAGACATCTTCCTCCTTGTGGTAGGACGACCTTGAGGTTTTCTATATCTCGATGATATAAGATCCATACTAATAATTTTAAACAACAAATGCGATTTAAAAAGAGCTTTAGTTCTGAAAAGAACTTTTTGTTTTGGTAAAATCAATATAAGGTTTGAGTAAAGTTGAACGAAAAATGTGCAAACCGAAGTTTGAACGAATGGTAAACAAATAATGTCAATTTAGGTCTCAGATACAGTTAAAACAAAGTGTTGCCAACCTGAACTTGATAAATTAACATTTAAAAATAAAAATTAGTGTGGGTTTGTCTGCAGTAAATAAAATTTTTCCTGTAAAGTGCATGACAGCTGTAATAGCATGACATTAGAAAATGTAAAAATGCATGGTCATGGATGACTAATTCGAAACTACCCTATAACTCAGTAAAAAATGCATAAAACCAAAAAAAAAATTTTGCGTTTGATAGAGAGGCTAATAAAATATTATAATCAGCAAAAAAATTTTTCTCGATATTTTGGACAATTTTCCACATTTTAACTGTCCACTGTAGCCTTAAGGTATCCGACTGGTTGCGACAACTTTTTTTTTGAAAAAATGGAGATATGGGGTTTTTTTTGTGATTTTTATGTTTATTTGGTATATTTTAAGAAAAAAATCCTAAAATTGAAAAGAGAAAAAAAAATTATTATTATTAAAATGGGAAAAAACTGGTAAAAATTTACAAAAAATTACGTAAACGAGGCCCGCTCTGTACAAAAATTTTATAAACAAATACTCAATTTTACAGTTTTGATATGTTACTTTGTTATTAATGTTTGAAGTGACCTTCAGGATAAGAGATATTTTAATTTTTACAAAAAATAGAGCACTTTATCTTAGTTGTTATACGAAATTGCTTAAAAAAACAGTGGTTATATTCACATAAGGGACTGTAAATTTTGTAATAATGCAGTGATTTATAAATCTGAAGATCAAAATAATTCTACTATTATACAGAACATACACAAAAAATTTCAGTAAATTATTTTAGAAACGTTTTCCTCAATCCTTGTCCCCGTTTGATTTTTTTCAAAAAAACACATTTCGTGTAAAACGCATTTTAAAGTTTGAAACACTTTTTTTTCTAAATATTAATACTTACCTACAGGTTTAAAATTCCCCAGATTTATACGTAACACCTTCCTTTTTCTCAGGTAATGCACAGCTCCTTTTTTTAAGTCCTCTGAGTTTTTTTCTCTTGTTTTTTGTAGTTGGCAATGAATGTCTCTCCGAGTCGACAATTCTTTCGTCATCAACGCTTGAATAGCCCTTCACAATGAAACAACCCATTGGGATGTGTAAATGTTCCAACACGGAAAGAATCCCTTTAGATCCATCATTGAACTGTAATACAGCTAAGAATGCGCCAAATTGTAATGTCAGAAGTTCAACAAAAGTTTCTTTTGGGATTATGCTCCACAAAACACCATTAAAACTTTCATTGGCATTTTGGGTCTTTCCATGCAAACATTTTTCGAGAAGTGATTGATCACATAAATCCATATAGGTGTTTTTCACCGTGTTCAATACAGCAGTTGGTAAGCCAGGTGTTCTATGTTTATGCAGTTTTCCTTCTTGCTTGGCCTTTTGGTATTTGCACCACGTATCTGATCCAGAAGGGCATTGTCCATGCATGGGTTTTTTGTCGGTTGAGCAGCAATGAAAAAAATGCAGCAATGACTGCAGTCTGCATGTTAGACAAATTGCCGACATTACTTCGAATAGCAATTCCAAAATAATTTTGAAGTGTGTCGATAAATTTGTCGGTCAATTTGCCTTTCCCACCTAAACCTTTTGTGGATTTCTTCAGCTTTCGTAAACGAGAGCCAACTCTCTTCTGCACATGTCCTATGCACTCATATTTAGTTATGCTCTCAATACCATACATGTCTTTCACATTATTGAACGCCTTTGAATCCCCATCTCCGTAGTAAGATGTATATCGAAGACTGCGGTTTGCTTCAGACCTTTCAAAAATCCTATAAGCACCGACAGTTTCCATATTAGAAGCTGATCCTTTGTGATTTTTACAAAAATGTAACACTACGCATTTTTTGGAGGGTCCCGATGTTTTTTCGTTTTTTGTACACACTCGACAATATTGACTGAGCACTTCAATGTCTAATATTTTACCAGAGTCCACAGAAATTGCCGAAACACATCCATTCAGTGAAGAGTAGCCACGTTTTTGCCATGTACCATCTACACTAACGCCACACTCATTTGAACATTCCGCAATGGATTTTGCTGACTCCAACATAGAACTGTTTGCAGCTTGTGACGTAGCATGCAGCACAACTTAATTTCATGTTGTCTGTATGTACATTTTGAAAGATAAGGAATATTCAGCATACTGAACAGTTTCTTTCCAGCTGAAAATCCTTTGCCAATAACTCTCATTCCAAAGACGAGAAGAAGGTTTACTGTATTTAAATTATTCACCTTTGATGTAGAAGTGAATCCTTTTGAAAATGAACATTTCTTACACTTGAGACACAAATTTGACTGCAAACCAAGTCTTGAGTCTTCAACCAAGTACAGTTCTTGATCAAAACAAACAGGGCAAGAAAGAATAGAGAATATTGATACCAGTATTTCGATGTCGAAAATTCTATTACCAGAAAGAGTTTCGGTATCAACATTAAATAAAGTGTCGCTTAATCCTCTTCCCAATTTTTCTGTACTAATACTTCCATCACTAACTTTCTTTTGAGCAGTGCGGAAATTACCATTAAACTTTCGATTCTTTGGACGTATTTTTCGTCCATGTCCCATGGCAGATATTTGAAGAATAATTAAAAAGCAGTTTTATCAAATACGAAAATCAAAATGAACCTGTTTCAGTAAAAACTAGAATGAAAAAAGTTAGCAGTGATATCGAACGTTAAGAAGTAAATAAACAAATATCCTGAAATTGCCAGATTTGAAAACTCTTTTATAAAAAAAAAATAATAAGTGAGGCTTCTTAATAACGTTAAACAAAATATTAAAATATACTTTACTTCAAAATATATTTTTGAAAAAGTGGAAAGAAACCAAAAAAAGTTTCAGTTTTGGTTTCAGAATGCCACTTCCGGTCGGCAGTTACCAACTGGAAGTGTCATCTGCTTGTACTAAAACAGTTGTAACTTTTGTTCTAGTGAACGAAAAATAAAAAATTGGTAATTTTATAAAGCTAATAAGTTGGTCTACAAAATAGAATCATAAAACTTTTTTGTCAATAATTGACCAAATCCCCGATTTTAGAGTAGTCGGATACCTTAAATATCTGAGCGCAGTTATTGAAGGGTGATCTTAAATAACCACTTGGAAAAAAGTAAGAAAAGGTGGGAAAGTTTAAAATACACTGGTGTGCAAAAATTAAGGACGAGACGGTTTTTTCAATATAACTTTGTACAAAAGCATTCCAAATCAACACATTTAATACTGTAAGATCCCCAATACGTAACGACCTGAGTAATGTAAGCAACACTTACTAAAAGAGAAATCAGAGGGATAAAAAGAAGCTTTATTGAAAAAGTAGCATGGAGCGCAATGCGACTGAAGGCCGAAACATCCCTGTGATGGGTGTCCAGTAAGAAATATCCGGTCTTTAGTAGGGGATATGATCTCCCCTGACTGCTAAGCAGGTTTTACAGCGTCTGCCCATGCTGAGAATGAGGGTGTCAATGAGTTGTTGAGGCATTGCTGCCCATTCGTCTTGCAGCGCCAATCGAAGCTCCGGAATCGTTTCTGGTGGTAAGGTACGAGCTGTCAAGCGTCTGCCTAGAAAATCCCATACATGCTCGATGGGATTGAGATCTGGAGATCGTGCCGGCCAATTCATACGTTCAATATCCTCCCTCTCTAAGAGCTGTTCGGCAGCTACTGTGCGATGACATGGTGCATTGCCGTCCATGAAAAGGAACTGCGGACCCATAGCGCCTCTAAAAAGACGCACATATGGAAGAAGAATCTCGTTACAATAACGGGTCCCGTTGACTGAACCTGCGTCGAAGATGTGAATGTCTGTACGACTACCAAGCATGATGCCTCCCCAAACGAGAACACCGCCACCTCCATACCTGTCCCTTTCAATAATGTTCGAGGGATGATTGCGGCTTCCCCGCTCTCTCCAGATGAGTATGCGATGAGAATCGCTACTCAGACTGAATCTGCTCTCATCTGTAAAGAGTACTCGTCCCCATTCATTGTCTCTCCAATTCCGGTATTCCCGGCACCACAGAGAACGCCTTCTCCATGGGCAGGCGTTAGAGGTACACACCGTACAAGGCGTCGTGCAAACAGACCACCACCGTGCAGTCTTCTGGCCACGGTAAAACGCGATATCGGTCGTCCAGTCGCCTGTGTCGTGTGTCTAGCGATTTCTCCTGCTGTCTGCCGCCTGTTTCTTCTGGCCTGTAAGGCAATATACCGGTCATCTGCGGGTGTGGTTCCTCGTGGACGACCACTACTGAACCCCCGGATAGCTGTTCCTGTAATTTGAAATTGTCTCCAAAGTCGTGAAACGATGCTGTGAGCAATTTCGAACTCTGCAGCCACACTTGTCCCACTGCGACCTTCCTCCAACTTCCCAATGATTCGACCTCGGGTAAAAGCATACAGATGTCGTCTTAACAGATTGATTATTCGCCATTTCTCGCTGAGGCAGCAACTCGGTGTGATTTTAACTGCTATACGGTGTGCAATCTCTTTGCCAGAAATACTAATCTTACACCGACAACATGCTTTACTACTCAGACACTCCCCCATTACGTCTACCTGCATATCTGCGCATGTGCTACCATACATCACCTCACTTAATCTCCTGATTGGTTTTTCAGTCCGCTCTGCCTCTTCGTTCAGCTGATATGCTAAGTTTTCGACTTCGTCCTTAATTTTTGCACACCAGTGTAGATCAAGTGTTCACACTAACCGCATGCAAAAGCTTGCATGAAGGGGGTGGGGTAATAATTAGTGTGAATGAAGTCTGGCAGAAGAAAAAAAAACAAGTGACAAATAATTTAATTTGTATCAAGACATTCTCATCCTTTTCAGAGGTGGGAAGTGTTGATATGAGTGGTTAAGGACTGCTCTTGGTCTCTTAGAAGAGCTAGGTATAGAGTTATTATAAGCCGGGATTTCTCTGAAGGATTCAATTGGAGTCTGTGGTAACCGGTTGAAAAAATTTTCTTATTGTTTTTTAAGGAAATCAAGAAGTGGCCGAACGTTAAGATCTTTATGCAAGACTTCGTTCCTGACAAACCAAGGTGCGTTTGGTACTCTACGCAAATGAATGTTTTGAAAATTGTGCAATCTTTTCAGGTGGGTAACTGCCGCACCTGCTCATATGGGAGAAGCATACAGAATGATGGGGTGAAGAATGGCTTTATATAACAAAAGCTTGTGCCTTAATGCCAGTTTGCTCTTGGAGAAATCAGACGATTTACAGTGCTTCTCATTCCAGCCGCTTTTTGGAGGGCGGAACGAATATTCTTGGCAAAATTTAATTTAGTGTCAAGTATTAACCCTAAGTACTTTATACTCAGTAACCCAGGGGACAGGCTGATTAAAAATGTTGACAAGTGGGAGGTTTCCTATGCACCGCTTTCTCGTAAAGAGGAGACATGCGCTTTTAGATGCATTTACCTTAATTTTCCAGTCGTTAAGCCAGGTTTGTAGTCTAATTACATAATTTTGTAACCGCTCAATGATATTACGGTTACAAGTCTTTTGAGTGAAGATGGCAGTGTCGTCCGTGTACATCACTAAATGAACTTCGGCAGCCTTCGGAATGCCATTGATGTATAGATTAAAGAGCTTGGGCCCTAATAAAGATCCTTGGGGTACTCCACTGAGAATTGGACGTGGGGTGGAGAGACTGTTTTCAACTCTTACCCTAAATTCACGAGAGCTTAGGTAGGAGTGTATAATTTTGATGAGTTGGTCCAAAAATCCAAGTCGCATCATCTTGGATATCAAGCCAACATGCCAAATTTTGTCAAAGGCTTACGCTATGTCCCCAAAAAGCATACCCGTGGTTTGGTTATTTTGAAAGCCGTGATGAATCAGTTTAGTAACTCTAAGTAACTGGGTTACTGTGGAACTCTGTGTGACAAAGCCATGCTGCTCAGGAATTATAATATTCCTGGCTATGTAGTGCTGATTAAGGAGATTCAAAAGAACAAATTCGTACGATTTGCTCAACCTACCGAGTAGCGAGATTGGACGGTAATTTTGAGGTCTAGTATCATCAAAATTGGGTTTTAGTATGGGGACTACCACGGCAGTCTTTCAATTCTTAGGGAAATGACAGTTCTCCATTAATAAATCGAACAACATTACAATAAAAAGAATGAACTTGAGGGGGAGATTTTTAAGGATGCTATTTGTAATTAAATCCAAACCAGGAGATTTATTGATCTTAAGCTTTTTAATATATTCCTGTACTTCTCCTGGAGTAGTTTTCTCTAGGTCTAGACAGGGAGCGTCCAGAATTTTTTTTTAATTATCCTTTGTGTATGCGCTGTAAACATTCGTTTTCAGCTTCAGTGTTGGGTTCAAACTACTTTTAAAGACTGTCAGCAATCAATTCCGCCTTCTCCAGAGGGGGATTTTCTACGCTGCCAAGTGCAACCTTTGGGGGGTGGGATGTTTAGAAGCGGTGTTTTGAATAGGGAGATTTTTCTCCAAGAGTGTGTGTGCCTGTCTCCGGCGTAAGTGCCGCTATGTGAGATTCCCAACGAGATCGAGAAAAGTGTCGAATGTGTTTCGTGACCCACGACTGAGTGTTCGGTACTCAGATTTAAAGGCAGGATCTCTTATAAGTTGCCAAAATTTTCTGAATACGATTTCTGTGGTGAATTTTAGCTCTGATTTTAGAGGAGAATTTTAATACCGGTTGTTTAAATTTTGCTTTTGAAGCTGCCACAAGAGCTTCGGAGATTTTTTCTCCAAGCCGTCAAATTGTAATTTCGAGGTCGTCATTGCTTAAGGAAGGAGGGATAGGGAGTGATTTGTTATTTAAAAGAAATTTGAAGTTCTCCCAATTGGTGGACAGTTTGATACGGAATTTTGATTAGAGCCGAGATAGTATATAGAGTAAGAATGACGGTAGATGATCTGATTCAAGATGATCTATAACTCTAATATGATTAAAGGGGATACTTTTAACAACTGCTAGATCAATAATAAAATCTCTTACTCCCGGTCTAGAGCTAGAATTGATATGTGTAGGAGTGTGCGGTGCTATAATACTCACATTCGGTTTACTATTAACAATTTTGCGCAGAACGTAGCCAAATGAGTTTGATCTAGCATTATTCCAAGCACGATGCGCGGCATTTAAGTCTCCCACAATGATAATATTTTGGCCAGCATTAAGAATTTTGAGAAAATCTTTATCAGGGAATTTTCTGTTATTTTCCGGAGTGTTTCGAGCGTACGCTGAAACAATTCCGATAGGAGGGAAATTATTAAACTTAATTTCAAAAGCGGTTGCATCCATATGCTGCAAAGTTGGTAATGTAACTCTGCTATGACCGTAATTATTTTTGCTGCAAATAGCGGTACCTCCATCTGTTCGAGTACTTGGAAAATTAATTCCGTCGTTTTTCTGAAGACGGTAATTCGCAATAAGTGGATCTAGACCAGGATGAAGTTTCGTTTCTTGAACTAACAGCACATCATGTGGTTCTGTTCTGATACAAAGTCGCGAACTTCAGAAATTTTCGGTCGAATTCCGTTTGCATTCCAGAAGCAAATCAACAAAGATAGCACGTTGGAATTGAATGTTAGGCTGTGAGCATTGGGAGTAATTGCGCCCTTGTACTATTGCTACGTAAGCCTCAAAAATTACGCAGGCTTTCACATTAGCATCATTTAGATTTTTTAGGGCAGGGAGAGTCTTTCTAAATGCTTTTGCTAGTAAATTTTGGTCTACTCCTGCATCATTGGAAATGGCCAAAACAGAGCCGAAAAATTTTGATCGTTATTATCATGAATATTTTTCCTTGGTTGGATTGCCGGAATTTGTCCCTAGACAACTTTGGAGTAAGGTAATTTAGGGTCTGTGGTGCGGTAACTTTGAGAAAACCGAAGTTAATTATTGTTTTTGAAATTTTGTGACGAAGGCGTCACCTTCAGTGCAGTATTTTTATTCCTTCGATTAATATCTTTGATGGAGTACTTCGTATTATTATTTTTAAAATATTCACCTTTGTTTTGGTTTCGAGCCTTTTTGCTTTTTGGAAAATGTGGGCATTGTCTCCAATTAGCTGCGTGTTCACCGCAATTTGCGCATTTGAGGGGATCCTTAAACTGCAAAGTACAGACTTTTGCTTGATGGGGCCCTGCACATTTCAGGAACTTAATTGAGAGGTGATAGACTTCCGAACTGTGGAAGAATCCTTGACAACGCCAACACTGGTTGGGCCGTGTTATATTACGGGATCCATCATACGGTTCGAAAGCTATACGAGGGCCGAACATATCTAAGTAATTGTAGATTTAGTCGGCCTTAAGATCGTTAATTAATTGAATGTAATATCAGTGGCATTGGGAATTTGCTTTGGAATTTAGTTAAACGGGAAATTTTATGAATTTTGAAACCCTCCGACTCGATTTATTTTTTAACAGCTTCAAGTTCGGTGGAAGTGGGAAGTCTCTCAAAACAAGTTTGAGTCGTCTTTCCGATTTTAACATGAAAGATTTAAATTCAATTCGTTGTGTCTGAAATCTGTGGCAAGCTTTCTATATTCCTACTAGCTTTGTACAGCAATTGTCAGAAAATTTTTTTTTTGTCCATTGGGGCTGAGGATTGGTATTTTTACCATTTCGACCAAGTACATCCCAGAAGCTGGTATCACTTTTATGTGCGGTGCCATATAGGCGGATACCAATCGCCGCAGGTAATTTTGATGCCTAGTTTCCTCCACAGATGGAGACATCTGAGCTCTGAAGATGCAAACATGTACTAGGATTTAATTTTGCCGAGAGCGCCCAAGTCAAACAGACACTCTAGGAATCTTTTGCATGCCGTATAATCATACGACATGGCTGCTATCGATTTTCTTCATCACGAAAATCCACCCACTTGGGCCGGGGTCGAACCCGCAATCTTGGGTACAGAAGGCCAGTGACAAACCAACCACGCCTTCCATCCGAAAGTAAATTGTTTTTAAATTCTGTTGTGGTTGCCGATTTAAGGTACGTAGCTACCCGACATTCACCATTTTGGTAAGAGTTTTCAAAATTTTATGCTTTTATTTCATAGTCCGTACATTTAAGATTCCAAACACACTTTATTTTTACTTTTACGATATTTCGAATCAAAGCGATAGCTTAAATAGTGAATCAGAAATGGAGTTTATAACATCGGAAGCATGTATTCAATGAGACATAAATATAAAAAACGAATAGTTTGACGATTTTTTTGTGACTTTTGAGAAAATAAAATGTTTAGTACTTGTTTTAAATACTGATTAACGTATTCTTTACTTGTTTAATTATATATTTCTTTTATCTGGCAGCTGTTTTCTTTATTTAAATTTTTTTTACTGAAGGCATTCCTATTATTGCGATTGTAATTCGCTCACATTGTTCTTGCAAAGCGTGTTTTACTATTATTTGTTTCGTGTTATTTTTGCAGTTTCTTCATTTATTTTATCTAATTTTAAGGTTTTATTTAATAATAATTATTATTTCAAAATGCTAAAAATATATATCGAAAATATTTAAAAAGAAGCTTTTATGGTATCGAATGCACCAAGCCAGTTCTGTAATGACGTGAGCAATTAAAATTACTTCATTACTTGGAAGCATGATAGCTAACACAGCTTTTATGCCAAAAGGTTTTTTGTCCAAATTAGTTAAGCATAACCGTATTTCATTAGTATTCATAAAGTTCACAAAACTTCAATATAGAAAAGTTCATGTCCAAAGTCAGTTCATTCCAGCCATTGCTCTGCCGACTGCACTCTGTCTTTCAAAATTCTGCGATGTTCATTCCCTTGGCCCTTGAGGTGCGGCTGCTCCCACAACCTCTATGGAGAATCTCGAAGAAAAAATTGGAGAAAGTAATTCCGAAGAGAGATTGAAGGAGATCGAGAAGTTCCATCAACTTCCCAGCCAACCCTTAAACCAGTGATGGGCAAAGTACGGCCCACGAAAGTATTTAATCCGGCCCGTCGAGGGTTTATCGACATGGATAGTTCATGGCCCGCTACATTTACGTTTTGACGGTCGGGAAGTTTTAAGCTGTATTTTACTTAGAGGAATAATAGATGCATAACCTATCAAAGAAGCTGAACTAGCCGCGTATTTCGAGTGTTGCATAATATGGGTGTGCAAAGTGAGGTTAAATGAGAGGCATGGGCGAGTGAACTCAGTCTCCACTCGTCAGCTGTCACTGACCGATACGCACGTTTTATGTTAATTTTGTCTCTTTTCTTGCTGGTTCACGTAGCGCTTTACATTCATAAATTCGCTTTACATTCATTCAGATTTTTTCGACCATGTAATTGCGGAAAAACTCAATCACAGAAACCGATTGACTGACGGACACTTTTTCGCACTGCTGAAAGTTGCGTCGTCACAGCTGGAACCTGCTTCGATAATATTATGGAAAATCAAAAACAGTTCCATATGTCTCACACCCCGGAGAAGGCATGGATGTTTGTGTTGTAATCCTTTCTTCTGTCTGTGTTGTTTACCCCCGTGGTTATACGTTCGGTGGTGCACGGGGTTTATAAATGTTTAAAAAAAAAAAAAAATGTGTCTCACACGTCTAACATGTCAGGGCCTTCGAATAAAAGTTAAAATAAATATTATTTCAGGTAAAAAGTAATTGTAACAATTGTGTGCAATGCTGTAATGTTTTTATAACATTATGAATTAAAAGCTTTAACACAAAAATGCATTTTTTCTATAATTCTGGCCCTCCTCTAAAATTTCTTAAGGGGACACGGTACGATTCATTGACTAAATCGGTCAAAAATCAAAAAAAAATTTTTTTTTGGCCTAAATTATTTCTTATACATTTCTCTATTATCTCACAAAATTTCAGTGCTCTAAATTAAAAAAATCCAAAGTTATGATAACTAATATGCTCGTCAGAATTTACATTTTGACATCATTTTGCTCTAGCAGACGCACTTTTAATTTTCTAGCCAATTTAATTAATTCTATTACAGTTAAGCAGTTTTGAAATAAAGTGAAGAGATTGTAATCCATTCAAATTGTTTGTTTACATTTGCTGAGCTATACTGCGTTCTTTATTCTGCTAATTTTTATTTCATATTTTTGAAATATTTAGTTTCGGTTTACCAAAAAAAGTCTTTTTCAAGACTAATTATTTTATCGTTATCAGTTTAACAGTTTTTTTTATATATTTAAACGTATTCTATACAGCATTTTAATAGTTAAACATGCCTCGCACGAAGAGGAAAAACAAATCAAGTAAATTGAGTATTCAAAAGCGATGGTGCACTGAAACAAAAACTGAAAGCAATATGGACATTTCAGAGCACAATTCAAATGTTGCTCAACACTCAAGTGGTGATAGAATTTTAAAAAATGAAAGAATTTCTATGCAAGAGAAAAGTGTACTAGAACAAGAAAATGTTGCTGATACCTATGATGGACCAAGTTATATAATTGTCGACAAAAATGCCTTGTGTGATATTTTCAAGTATACTATTTGTGGTATCTGCAACCAGTCAACACAATTTAAACTTGAATTTGGACATAAATATGGGTTTTCGCATCAATTGAAACTGGTATGCAAAACATGTTCTGAGCAAAAAATGGAATGTTTACATCTCCAAGACTTGAAAAAAAAATCAAATACATCTACACCTTTCGATGTGAATGTTCGTGCTGTTCAAGCATTTCTTGCAATCAGTGGGGGCCATGCATCGGTTGAAAATTTTGCATGTTTCTCAATATGCCTTTGATGTCGAGTAAAACTTTTAATTAAATTAAATGCTACATTAACTCAGTGTACTCTCTTGCTTCCCAAACTGTGTTGAACTATGTACATAACAGCGTTCAAATGCATACAGAAAAATTGAATCAAAATGGATTAAATACAGTTACTGATATTGCTGTTTCTTTGATGGGACATGGTTGACCCGAGGACACACATCCCAAATCGGTGTTGGCTGTGTAGTCGACACTTTAACAGGATATGTTATTGACTATGAAATTATGAGCAAGTACTGTCCACATGTATAAGTGCAAAAACGAATTAGGCGAAACTAAAGCTGAATACGATGTTTGGTATTCTGGCCACAAAATTCTTGCCAGATTAACCACGTGGGACATCAGGAGCATGGAAAGGAAAGCTGCAGCTAAAATATGGTCTCGATCAGAAGCATGTGGTTTCCGTTACACAACATTGTTATCGGATGGTGATGCTAAAACTCATAATTCTTAAATAGCCTAAAAATATATGGACCAGATGTTGAAATTTTGAAAGAAGAGTGTATTAATCACGTTAGTAAAAGGTTAGGCACCAGCTTACGCAATCTTGTGAAAGATTGGAGAGCTAAAGGTATCACTTTAGGAGGAAATCTTATGGCAGCCTAAAAGAACAACGATAAAAAAAACTAACGCAGTATTATCAGAAAGCTATTCTGGAAAATAAAGGAGATATTCAGGGCATGAAAAAATCTATATATGCCACACTTTATCACAGTATCTCGACAGATAAAAATCCAATGCACATGAAATGTCTTCCTGGCAAAGATTCGTGGTGTTTTATCGAAGAGCCTTAGCTAAAGGTGAAAAACCTGCACCACATAAATTTAATATTGGAACACCAATAAATCCAGATTACTTGACAAAAATTGTTCCAATATACAAAGGTTAGCTTCTGATAGTCTTTTGAAAGGATGTGCCAGATGTCTGACTCAGAACAGCAACGAGAGTCTGCATAGCGTGATTTGGAGTAAGTGCTCTAAAGAAACTTCAGCGAATCACGACGTGTAAATATAGCTGTTTCTGAGGCAGTATCAGAATATAACTTTGGTACTTTGAAAGCCTTAAAAGAAATACAAAAGGCAGCTAATTTGGATCTTGGTGAAGAAGCAGTAAAAATTACTGCCACACGTGATTACAGACGTAAAAAGAAAGAAATCGCCAAAATAATCTTGCTTTTCGCATAGCTCGTCGAAAAGTAAACTAGCCAATATGCGAAAAGAAAAATATTCAAAGAAAAAAGAAGGGACTACATATAGTCCTGGTTATTTTAAACATAAATGGTAAAAAAAAATATGAAGATATAAACTAGAATTATTTTAAAATCACCGTAAAATGGGTTCGTATGTTATTAATCGCAATTTTTTAAAATGTAAGGTACTGAAATTTTAAACATAAAAAATTATAATTTTCATATAATAACTTTATAAAACTTTTATCATGTGCATGTAGTATATACAGTAATTTTTTAGCAATTTTATTGCACTTATATATATCTTTTACAGTAAATAAAAACTTTAAATTGATTTATCTCAGAACAAAAAAAAAACGTTTGTTTCTTTCATTTAAAATGCTAAGGCTTTTTTTCTATTGCATGAAATGTGTTGAATTTTTTTTACAGATTGCTATTAATATATATAACAAAGTTGGGTGCATTTTGAATCAAAGCAATACATATGTTTTAAAAATATTTGAACTTAGAATTTACATGTTTTTTAAAGATTTTTTCATAATAATTCATAAAATTTTTTTTTTAGGAATTGAATCATGTTATCCCAAACCCATACCAACTTTTGTTGTACATGGTTTGACAAATATGTAAATCAAATTTCCTGTGTGTACGTCAACTATTGTACGAGGAGTAGCGTTTTAAATTACCTCAAAAGTTATAAATTTTTTTTAAAAAATTAAATGGATTGCTTTTGTGATATTTGAGCAATATTCTGTCTTACGTATTGCATATACATAGGTTACAAGGGAAAAAATTGCGAAAACCATAAAATCAAAGATTTTTGTTTAAATCGTACCGCGTCCCCTTAAACTTTGTGCCCCACCCGCATTAAAATTTTGCCCACCACTGCTTCAAACTCTCAACGGTACCGTAGCACAACTACACACTTTAGTCTTACTCTTCACTTTAGTCTTACTCCATTGGTTTTTGGAGACAATAGGCCGGTGCGTTTGAACCCAACTCCGATGCCGTATCTAGTTATCCATCTAGAGTACAAAAAATGGCTCTGTCACATTGACACCGACGATATTGCTTTAACATGACAGGCCGAAATCCTTTTCATTCAAATCTTTTAGAATCCCACATGTCCGAGGGTGGCCAAACAAAGGATATTTTTCAAAGGAGTGTTTTTCCTATAGATCGCTGAGACTGGAATCATCAGGGGGTACGGGAAAAAAAGAACAACATCAAAGCCCCGTTTCCAGAATCGGCTCACATCTGTTATCCTAAAGGCATGAGAGAAGAACACGAGGTCTTTTTTGAAGATACAATGTCCCATCTGGACATCCTAATCACCCAGCACGTCAAACTTGTCAAGTATTGTCGGGGAGTGTTCTACTAAAGAGCTGATGCCACAGCACCAAATAATAATATTCCTTCTACAAGTGCAGTGAAATTTTCAACATTTGAAAGTTTTGACGAGCGATAACTTGAATTTTAAGGCTCTAAAATGAACAGAATAATCGATTAACAGACGTTATTTGGAATAATTTCAATTCTGAGTTGTCTAGAATGTTATACAACTGGATTGAAACTGACTGAAGACCCTAGAGAAGGACTCTGCTCAAACTTGTCTGTAGCTTGCAAATATGCCTTCATGGCTGGGTTTACATTAACCTCTATAGAGAATAAAGGAAAGCTGTTGGACAATACAAAAAATTTTTGGAAAATCCTTAATTAAACGAGAACTGTAGTACACGGAATACTATTTGGATGGTGATTTGAATGCTTTTTCCTAGTGGAGGATATACTCGTATATTAGGAGAACACTGCCATGAATTTTTAATTTGTAATTCGTACACAAGCGCATATACAGGCTGACACCCAATGAAATTTTAAGAAATATACAAAAAGTTTTGATGGAATGAAAAATTGAAAATATCAACTTATCAACCGCTACTTCAAGAAAACACTCCAAAAAATAGAAAAAGGCTTTAAAAAAAAAGTGCGAATTAGTTAGAAATGTGTAGCTTAAGAGGGCTTGATCTATAAATATGGGGTTTAAAGATGTGCTATAAATAGAATATTTTTACTTTTGCGTTAAAATTTTAACTGTGTTTTACAAGAAATTGTTTATCAATATTTTTCTTCACAATAAAGTTTAACGCACACAAATTATTTCTCAGACATTAAATTGAAATTTTCAGAATATGCTTTAAATAGTCCTATCTTTGTTTTGAAAGAAAATTCTCTTTGTTCATAATGATGTATTTTATTGCGCATTTTGTGATTTTTTTTTTTTTAAACTGAATTTTCGGATAAATGTTTTTTATGTTTTGAAAACATTTAAAACATTTACAAATTTTGTAATAGAATTTTTTGTAAAAGTTTT
>BMAO01027228.1:42987-74052 GCA_019973975.1 Trichonephila clavata | reverse complement strand
CAGTTGCTGCATGTTATTCACCAATTATTGCATCTCGAACACGACACACACAAAGTAATAACATAAATTGGAATTTCAGCACATATTTTCTCCAGTTGGCGTTCTACAGTTATAAGTCGCTTTGAGGTTTAATTGCACTTAATTGCTTTCCGAATTCAGACATGAAATCACCTTTAGAGAAAAATTTCAAAGAATTTAAAATTCAGCATCTGCACCACTTGCTAAACAGAGATGGTGAAGGTTTTATAGTTTTTGTAAATATACGACAATTTTGAAATGCCTTTAATAAAGGAAAATTGCGTTTTATTATGTTCAATCGTTTGTCTTAAATGTTTTATCACCGTTCCACAGCCCATTCTTGGTCATTTATTGGCTGGGAAACATTATATTTCTTGAGAAAGTTTTTGATTGCATATTCTGAAAAGTATTTTTGAGCACCACAACATTATGATATATGAACCACATATTCATCACCAGAGATAAAAACATTTTCTGTTGTTTAGAAATATTTGTAACATTAGTAGTAAGAAATAGGAAAATCTTTTAACACCACAGTTGCATCATAAGGGAGGAACATTAACGTCGCACTGTTCAACTACATGAGGCCTTTGTTCACCTACGGCAAAACCTATGTTCAGGTGACGTGACGACACTTGAGCTGGACACCCCTCTCCTAATCCACGCTCACGCTGTTAATCAATGGAGACTGAGCCCGGACAGATTTAACGGGATCGCGCCCGTACATGGCGGGCCTTCAGTGGTACCTGGCCAACCGTTACCAGCTATTATCCAATACCTGACCACTTGCTACCACAGCTCACCAGGCGGGAAGATATATCTGTAAATTATTTTCTTTCATCACGCCAACCTGACTTTTCTGTGGAGGAATATATCACCTGCTGATGAATCAGAGGTATGACCCAATCGGTAACTTATTTAAGTTTAGCTGACGGCGAGCAGGGTAACACAACTGGTGGTAGTCATTGAGCCTGGCGTGGCGTCTTATCTGTAGAGTCCTGATGGGACGAAGATCCATCGCGGAGGAGTATGCATATGAATGCCGTACCCACATTTATGTTGGCACGGAGAGTGATGATTTTGAAGAGTAAGGTGCCAGCTGGAGATGTTATCTCATGACTGATTGTGCACTGAAGTTGTTATCAATCAGTGCCTCACTTTCCTGAAAGCGTGAAATTTAACAGCCCACCAATCACATGGTTTGACGTAACACTTAAGAAGCGATGGAAATTGTAACTTCTCGCCTAGAAGAAATCTCTTGGCCAGTGACACTAAAGACGCTGGAAACACACAAACTACTCGCGGCAAACAGAAGATAATTACTTTACAATGTTACTGTAATGTTAGCCGAATAATGCTAAACCCTGTCGAAGGTCACCAGAATGTTTGCATTTAGATATTTTCATCTGCATCGCTATTAGATCTATTCCTTATAGTACCAAACTATAACTATCTCATATTTTAATATTTGCCCTAATAAGCCAAAGCTTGGCCCCATTGTTTTATTTTCACCACTGCATCGCATTGCTGTTTTCGGGAAGAGCTGAGGCACAAATTCTTTTGAATCAAAGATACTGCAACGTTATGAGTACCTGGATGATTTTTAACAATCCTTCTTCCCTTTAGGAAATATCTGATGTTATATTCTCTAAGCCCGCAACATCATGAAAACGTGTAATTTAATTGCTGTAGTGATAATAAATCCTTTTTAAAGCCCGTTGATGTTTAATAAACCCCAATCGGAACAACGTTCAGATCGGTGATCGTCGTCAACACTGGACCATCTGACCGTTGAAATGAATAAAATAAGTGAAGTTTCACGTACAGTTAAATAAGATATATCACCAGGAAAATATTAATGCTAACGTATACACGGCTGAATTTTAACAATAAGCTCTGTAATATCTTACCATTAGCGTTTAGATTATTTTTCAATCCCTACTATTTTGGCGGATTATCTTCTAGTTTTAAATGAATATAACAAACATACAGACATTAAAATTCAGACTGAACGCTTTCGATAGTGAAGGGATCACACAAATACATCGTGAGCAAACGTTCGTATCACAACCGGTGTATCATACAATCTGTTGCTTTCAGATCAACAGAAGGCTGGCAGTACCTTATAGGAATTACATGGCATGTTCACGAACTTTTTCCACTGACGTAATCCCCTGTATTCAGAGAGGAATATACTGATAATGGGAGTAACATCTTCGTTGTCGCGCAATTGTTTTGATATATTTCTAACCTGCAGAATAAGTATAGAGATAAGGAATGAAACTTGTAGGATGCGACTTCGCAACGTTGTCACAGATTCATAAATATAAGCACGTGTTGATTTCAGAAAATAGCTTTACTGTATTCTTCTTAAATCAGCAAGTGCGTCTCTTTGCCATGCTTATATATTTGAAAAGAAAAATAAAATATTTAAAGTTGTTACTGTACCGGAATTACAAACAAAATACAAATATGAAATACAATAAGACAAAAACGGGGCCATATATTTAATCGATATCATATGAAAGTTACGAGATAGCACAATGTATTTGATTATTAATACGATACTTTGAATTATTTGTATCAACGAAAAACGATTTGTAAATCTGTTTTTAGCCTATACTTATTTTGGGTAGACTAAACAACTTTATTAATACAAAGTATGTCCTATTTTAGCAAACAACCTCTTGGACACGTTTTGATATTGGCTCTGGTAGAGGCTATATTCTTGACCTGTATTATCTGGACGGCACACTTGTACAGTTTTTAATCATTTTACACAGCACCATCTTTAGCTAAACGAATTTGCTACAAGATCTCAACAACAGTATTTAGTTTCATTAACTATGAGGCTCTCAAGAACTTCTGATTTTTCCACATCAGAGTCTGACTAATTTCGAATAGTAACAGGGAGCCGTCAGCGTTGAAATGTTCCATAACAAACAATCCTACTTCGTACTATTTCTATGTATTTGACAGAATCTAACATGCCTGATGATGAACTGCTTTACAGTGTCATTTGCCGTAGAAAACACCTAAACATCCTTTCTCGGAAGGGTGTTTTCAGTCTGCTGGAATGTGATCTGGCAGCAGAGATCACCTTCACTTAGTCTTTGCAATTGTATGTATACCAGCACCAAACAATGCGTTTTTATCACTGAAATTACTTGTTCCATTCTGAAAGAGTCCAAGAAACGGTATTTTGGCTCCTAAGGCGTTTTCCTTCATTTTCCGGAGATAGAAATTGTATTCTTCTGGCTTGTTGCGTTAAGACCAATTTCCAGGCCGCTTTTGTACAATTGAGGTAATAACACCACAGTCCAACAAATTCCTTCAGCCGGTGCTTGTCTTGCACTTATTTGTTATATTTAGTAGAATATTGTCAATTAATGGAGAAGTTTCCGGTCCCACATTTCCTTTTCTTTGAGAAAATGTACCAGAAACTTGAATGTTTTTAAAATTTTGAACGCTGTTTTGCCCACACCAACTGCAATAGCTTTCGTATCTCTCACAGTTATAGAAGTCTGTCCATTAAGAGCGATTATATTAGAACACTCTTGTGGGATGAATATCCATCTTGAACATGTGCGCAACACGCATTGCTAATTAGCTCAACTATAACTGCCAACCGTCGTACTGGAATGGTCACTACTGAACTACTGATACACCCAAGCCAGTCAGACGAGTAAATTAGAGTCAAAGTCGATTCAAACAATACCTCCGGCCAGACATAAATGATTTAAGGCAGTTCGGACGTCGCACAATGGTCAGTTTTCCTGATCTGCACGGAACTCAAAATGAAATTGCATCAAAATTAACAACAACCACAATTTATGGTCCCATAGGTACCTAGCCGTGTTGTGGTCAAGTTTTCAAGAGTACACGATCGAAATCTCCAAATATCGACGGTTTAGATAGGTTTGTTCGAGCGTCGAGAAACATGTGAGCCCCATTTTCCAGCCGGAAGTTCTGTCGTTTCGTCTGAACAATATTTTGTAGCTTTGACATTTTTGAGTACCACACGTTATGGGTGTTAAATTTTCTTTATTGTCTCACAATTGGGTTCAAAGCGATTCAAAATTGTAAACGTAACATTTAGCACAATACGTAATTTCTCCAAACGCATGTCGTTTTTGTGTTCAATGGATCAGAACTTTGGGATTGGCACGGATTGATCAATATAACACAAAGCCATAGAGAAGTGTTATGAACCTTTAACGGACACCAAATTTAGTGCTATTCTGCATCTCCATAAATTTTGATTTTTCAGTGTTAGCTGTTGGTATTTTATGACGCTTGTTTCGCCTTCTTATTTCTGCTTCGAAAGGAGGTGCGTCAACACGAGTCCTGCGAATATAATGCTATGACTCGGAATCATGAAATAAACAGATCTATTGCTCAAATACTACCAACCCTCCCTATCCACACAACCCGCACACTATATGTTACCCTCCTTCACTGCTTTCCTATATCCTCCCATCATACCTATTATCTTAATACATATGTATAATGTTAATGCTTGCAGATGCGTAATTTTTATTGCATTTGTATAATCTGTTAAAATTTTATCTTCAATTTGATGTTCATATTTTGCAAATATTCTCCCACATGTGTCAGATTACTATTGCTGTGGAAATCCTTAGATCCTTGTTCCAAAATAAGGTCCACTAGCGGCTGTTTATTCTGGATCAATTTCACACCAGACATAAATTTATTGAGCTCTAAGAGTCTTATTTTGTCTGAAAATAGAAATAGTGCCCAATTTCTTTAACCTAAAGCACGCGCGTAAAGCACAAAGTCACCCTAGGCTGAATCCAAGTCGTTAATACTGGAAACTGTTTATTTACGGCCAATAATCTTAATAGTACCTTATAGGACAATCTTATGAACTAAATGAATTGGTAACATATTTTCTTTTGGGCGTGGTATGGCGTTTTTGCAGTTTTAAAGAACTTGTTTGACTGAGTTCTCCGAGTGACCACTTTAGTACCAAGATACTTTCTATGAACATGCTTAGATATTTTCCCCTGTGAACAACTTAGTAGTTTTGATTGCTGTGTTGTACGACTTATTAATGGTTTATAAATGTAAATGAGCAAAACAAAAGAAAAAGAAATGTATTGAAGGAAGTTGAAAATGATCAAGCAAGGGAAGAACCTGCTGAAATAAAGCATATTAATCATCATAGCAAATGTAATATAAGGAAATCGATGAACAGGAAACGTTAGAGTTGAAAGGAAAATTTTAAATCTACCAAGAACATCAGGAAAAATATACAGCCACAAAACACTCTTCGTTCTGTTAAAAAGACAAAAGCAAGAAAAGTTCAACATACTGTTTATCGACCATCAAAGGACAATAAAACTACAATAACTTGAACAAAAATGACAGTTTAGCCTGCCAATAAAATTCCTATAATATTAGCGAAAGTGTGTGTGGAATTTGTGTCTTTAATAAAGTCACGCACATTTGAAATTTCTTGGTTCGTTTGGTTGATATTTTTTCTAAATTTCAAAGAAAAATTAAAACTCCTAAAAGTAGGTAAGTATACTTTCTCTTAGTTAAGTTATTCACGATTTTTATGGCGTACAGTAAAAATAGTTATAAAAAAAAGATTGGGTGAGACCATTAACCTTAGTATCGAGTGCGCGCCTACTCCCGAGTTAATTACAATAATTTTTGATCATTAGATATAATTATGAATACTTTAAAGCTATAAAATAATTTCCATGCGCCAGATCGAGAAAACTGACCATGTGCGTCGCTTGCAATCACAAAAAAACTCAGACAAAAAAAGATGTTTGTCCCAATCCATTCGAACAGTATAGTATAAATACTAAATTAAGAACAAGTTTAAGAAATACTAGTGACTTTCCCTGAGCTCTTATCGTATTCAAAATTATATACAAAATGTAACATTTACCTTGCTAATTTGAATGGTTTATAATTAAATTCGTATTGTAGCTACAGCATCAAAGTTATTATTATTGCATCCAATACATTATTATTGTATGGAGGAGGCGCAATAAATTATGAGTGAAAATTGGGTCTCAAATATTGAACGTTTGAGACGCACTGTTTTACTTTTAGTGATGTGAGGATGTAATGCTCTAGTCTTAGTGTTTTAGTCCTTTTTCTTAGAGTTTTGCATATTATATATGAAACAATATGTGTATATCGTTCCTTATTTTGTTGTTGTCGATGCTGTTACTTATGTTACCTGTCTGACGTAGTCAGATCGAATACCACGAAATTCATCATGGCAACGGCTAGATCTACGCCTGTCGTTAGCCTAAGCTTTGAGCCCACTTGAAGGTGATAGTATTTTATAAGAAAGTTTAAGTATTCTTTTAATTTTATATTCATAGAGTATTTAAGGAAGGTATAAAAACAGAGTGTTAAAGATATCTCCGACCATTACCTGCTTTTTTTATTTCGTAATGTACCAGATATTAAATCAATTGTATCAGAAATAAAATTCATACTAATCCCCCCCCCGAAGTTAGGCTTAACAGGGAAAATTACCTACCAGCTTAAGACAGTGCCTCCAACCTATGCACTTATCATTCCGTCCCGAGGTAATCTGGACGAAAGGATTATTTTTTAATCTTAAATGCCTTACTTGGCATACTTTAGGATGAAGATGACAGTTCAAGCCGCAAATATCGTAATTATACTGAACGAGAAAAAATGCACTGATGCCCAAACCTTTTTTTTCTGTGTAAGTGTGACGTTTAAATTATTCGTATTAATGTGAAATGTATTTAAGATTAAGTACATGAAACGTAGAATTACTTTAATCCTGCATTCTGAATAATTGAAAGGGATCGTCAGCGTATACAATATATTTTTCATTTTTAGTGAATTAATACCTGATGTTGATACTTTATTTAAGACAATTTAAAAATTTGAAAAGTAAATAAAATATTTTAGTGCATTATCTTATAAAACCAAGTGCATTTTGTGTTTTACCTATGCATGTTGTTATTAATAATAATGCACATTTAAATTAAATTTTCTGCCAATAGCAAGAGTTGGCAGCAGCGAAGAGCGCATGAAATGATTGGTTGGAATCAGGTGATTGCATTTAATATTTGACTATGCGTAGCATCTATTTTTGAATTGATTGGATGGAAACGTGATAGTGTAGTATTCTCATGAGACTCTGGTGACACGTGAATCCAACCTATTGCGTCAGCGCCTGCCACGCATTCTGCTGCTATGCATTTGAAAAATTTTGTTCTATGCAAGTGTCATTCACACGGGGAAATAATTTTACATCATGGTCTATTTACTGAATTTATATATAAATTGAGTAGTCCTGAAACACAAGCTTATCTACACGTATCTTCCAATAATCGAAATATATTTACAGGTACATTTTCAATAGAAGCACATAGTCTCCAGATAAATTTTCAGAGTTTTTAATCAAATATAATTTAAGAAAAGAGAATTTTTAAGAGAACCATGACATGATATACTTTCAAAAAATATATTTTTTAATTTTAGTTCTAAGAAATAGTGCATATTTTTCTGAATCTAAAATTATAAAATATATGTTTGCTGATGAAATAGCCCTGGAATAGGAAAAATAAAAATGTAAACAAATTAACGCGCCTCTTTTAACATATTTTAAATGGGTAGTTTCCCCTGCGTATTATGTATATAAACTTTTGATTACTTTTTTTTTCATTTGAATGAACAACATCAATATTTTTAGCCACGTTTATTTGTGAGCCATTGTTCCAAGTGTGTAGCAAAATTTCTTACTTTAAATTTCAGTTAATGGCAAGGTTTTGAACCAATTTCGTCTATTCCAAAGTTTCTTGTGCTGTACGTGTACTTCATTTTGCATTAGTTTTCATAAGAAATATCTATTTTTTACTTATATTTAATGATAATCATAAAATTTCAAAAGTATTTATATTTGTTTAAATAAGCAATTGTGCCACGAATAAAAAAAAATTGTCAGAAGGAAGTTTGTTAGCAAATATTGAGTGAAAAATTGTTTTCCAATTCGGTGGAAAGCGCTTCTACGAGAAAAATTAAATTGCTCGATATACCAAAAGAACAAAGTGATCCTCAAAATATAAGTATAATTGTTGATCTGGATGTACTATCTTTCCTTTTGAAAAACCTCTTATGTTATAAATATTGCTTTTCTTCAGAGAAAATTGAACTGAGAGAAGATTTAAAATGTCATGGAGGTTTAGCCGTGAGTTTGCAAACAATTTTTCTAAACTGTGGAGAATAAATAATTTCAATGTCATCAAAAATATCAAATAAATGTTATGATATTAACTTAAGGTTGACATATGAAATGAAATGGCCATTGGAAAAGGTGGAGAGGCTGCTCTAACATTCTGTGGGCTCATGAATCGGCCTCCCTCACCTGCAAAGTTTAAACACCATAATTCTGTGTTTTTAAATGTTTTAAATACAATTAGTAAAGACTCCATGAATGCAGTTGTTCATGAAGCAGTCATAGCAAATGGTAATAATTCAAATATTTTTGTGACCGTGGATGGTACGTGCTACAAAAGTCTCCATTATCCATTGAATGGACCATATGTGCTACATCTGTTGAGAATGGAAAGGTTATTCACTTTGAAGCTCTCACAAAATATAGTTCTTCATGTAAGGGTATAAAAATATCCATGTGAAAATTGTGCTAAAATTACGAAGGATTCAGCGGGGGAATGGAATGACGGCGGGGGAGGGGTAATAAGTATATTTCAGCGATCTGAAACATCACGAAAAGCAAATTATACGCAGTACCTTGGTGATGTCGGATTCTAAATGATTTCTTAATATAAAAGAAGCAAAAGTATACGGCGACACAGAAGTTGAAAAATTGGAGTGCGTTCGCCATGCGCAAAAGCGTATGAGTACAAGGCTAAGAAACATTGTAAAAACTTGCAAAGGCATTAAGGTATCTGGTGGAAAAAATATTTCTGGATGTGGACGAATAACGTTTAAAGTAGTTGGACTCAACTCAACATTATTATGGAGTAGGAATCCGTAAAAAATTGTCATCCGTGGAGGACATGAAAAGAGCCAAATGGGCTATTTATTTTTATAAACTAAGTACTGAGGATAATACTCAACAGTTTGTGTCCTCTTGGTGGAAGTGTAGTGAAGTGAAGTGAAGTGTAGTGTGTGCTCTTGGTTTGTGTAGCTGGTGCGGTTATAACAGTAGCATTGTTACTGGAGAATTATATATTCACAAACATTCTTTACCTGAGTCGATTCTATTAAAAGTCAAAAAAGTGTTTCGGGATATCACCGAGAAGGACTTAATGAAAAAGTGTCTTCATGGAAGAACAGAAAATCAGAATGAAAGTTTTAACAAATGTATTTGGGAGCGGATTCCAAAAACAGTATTTGTTGGGGTTGAAACTTTGAAATTTGGAGTTATAGATACTGCAATTTGTTTTAACAATGGATGTGTAGGTAGGAATCAAAGTCCTTGAAGCCTTGTGCATTAAACTAGGATACATCTCGGAACGTGTTTTACGTGTAATTCATAAGAAACGAATATTTAAAACTGAACCTATAGTAAATAATATGGGATTGGAAGCCAGAAATAAAAGGTCTTAAAAAAGGAATATAGATAAACAGAGTTAAGAAGAAGAAAATGAATATCAAAATGGGAAATATTAATCCAATCTATTATGTAAGGAGAAAAAGATTTTTTTAAGTTTTATTATTTTTTTTAAAATTTACGTACACATTTAAAAAAAATTATTGTAGCATAATTTTTGAAACTTTTTGTATATCTAAACAGGATACATGTGCCTATCTTCTTCTTCTTTAGCACGACAGCCCGGGGTGGACCAAGGCTTTCCTCAGAACATCTCTCCATCTTGTCCTCCGGGAGGTGACAGTTCTCCAATTGGCCACTTTCAGCACTTTAAAATCTTCTTCCACACAATCAGTCTATCTCATCTTGGGTCTCCCTCTGGGTCTGTTCGAGATGGGTTTATAATGAAAGATTCTTGAGCTCATAGATGAGGGATCCATTCGACAGACATGTCCCGCGAATCTCAAGCGGCATATTTTGATGTAGTTGACGATGTCAGCTACCTGAAAGAGTCTGTTGAGTTCAAAGTTGTACCTGTGTCTCCAAATTCCGTTATCATTCACAGCCCCAAAGATCTTCCTCAGGACTTTCCTTTCAAAAATAACGTTGATTTGTCTGGGTCTTTGTTAGAGTCCAGGTTACACATCCATAGGTGAGAACAGGTCTTATAATAGTTTTATACAAAATAATTTTTGAAGATCTTTTTATCAATTTCGATTTTAAAAAAGTTCCAAGGCCATAAAGGCAGCGATTAGCAGCAAGAATTCTTCTTTTTAGTTCAAAGCCTATGTCATTACAAGAGTTAACATTGAAACCCAGATATGTAAAACTGTCAACCAGTTCGACTTTAAGATTTCCAACTTGAAGGGCCACAGGGCTCACTGCTTTTGTCATAGGCATGTATTTTGTTTTTATCTGCATTAATATTAAGATGCATTTTTTCAGCAGATGATTTGAGAGCGCTGAATGCTTCCATTAAGGCACTTTTTGTTTTTGCGATTATGACTTTATCGTCAGCATAGGCTAGAATTTGTACAGATTTGATAAAGATAGTGGCCCTCGTGTTGATATCAGAGTCACGAATGACCCACTCACAAGAGCTAAGTTAAACAAAAGACAGGCGAGTGCATCGCCCTGTCTTACTCCATGTTCAATTTCAAAGTAATCCGTGATATTGCCTGACAGCTTTATGCAGGAAAGGGTGCGAGTCAAAGTTGATTTTATAAGCTGTAAGTATTTATTGGCATCCCCAGATCTTGAAGAGCTTTAAGCAAGAAATCCGATCAACACTGTCATATTCGGATTTAAAATCAATAAATAAGTAGTGAAGATCGTATTGAACTCTCTTGCTTTTTCCATTATTTGTCGCAGATTAAAGATTTGTTCGCAGGTGGACTTCCCCTTTCTGAACCCCCACTGATATCCTCCCACTATACTTTCTACCCAGGGAGAAATTCGGTTAAAGAGGGTTATCGAGAAGATTTTATAGATGCAGTTCAGAAGGGTAATACCTCGTTAGTTACCACAGTTTGTGGGATCTCCCTTTTTGTAGATTGGACAGATGATTCCAAGGGTCCAATCTGGAGGCAGAACTTCGTCATTCCAGATAGAGATAATAATTTTATGAACTTGTTCTGTTAGCAGTCTTCCTCCATGTTTGTAAAGCTCAGCCGGGATTCTATCAGATCCAGACGACTGGTTGGACTTTAACGTCTTGAGCGCCAGTTCAACTTCATGGCAAGTCAGGGGAGGTACCTGAATATCTTGATAAACATGTGCCTATAGTGAAAAAAATAGGTTTGGATACATAATGTCTACTTCTTAAGAAACAGATTCATATTTGCAAAAATAAAAAACTAAGATTTTTAAAATTTTAAGGTTTTATGATTATTTTAAAGAAATTATGCAGTTGATTCATTATGTTTGATGCGTTGCTTTATATATATGTGTAAAATTTTTTGTATATTTACGAAATATTTTTGTAAGAAATGGTACCTACATTAAAATATATATTATAAGATCTCGAAAATTATGTTCATGTAAGCTAAAACAAAGGAAAAAAAACGTATGAATTTAAAATTTTGTAACTCTAGTAAATGATTAAGCATTTATATTAAACATATAAAAATAGGCAAGGAAATACTAATCAAGTATATAATAGGTGAAAACATTGTTTTTTTTTTTTTAGTTTTTTCCTTTTTTTTCAAAAGCCTATTTTTTTGCAATTAGAACACTTAAAAAAAACTATTGCACTATATGATTCCAGATTTTTTATACTTCTATACAAGATGCCTATGCCTATAGTGAACATAATATTTTTTCTATTAAAATAGTGCCTAATTTTTTAAAAATGGTTTTATGCATAAAAAAAAGCAGAAAAATAAAAAATTTCCAAATTTTAAAGTTTCATAATTTTTTTAAAGAAACTGTATTAAAATTTTACTGAAAAAATAAGTTTACTGTTTTTTTTTGTGTGTTTATTGTTTTATATATGTGTAAAATATTTTGCTAAAAAAAAGATACTTTTTAAAAAAATGTTACCTAAACATAGGTATGTTTTATGAGTTCTCAAAAATACGTATTTATTAAATAAAGTAGGAAAAAAAAATTTTCAACTAAAAATTATTTTTATAGTTCTTCAGAATAATTTTAATTATCTTTATTAAGAAAATAAAAAATCCAAATTCTATTGGATATTTTAAAAGATATATGTCTCATAAACAAAGAGTCTAAAATTTGGCATTTTACTCTTTCGAGCATGTCCTGGATCCCTTAAGCATTTTAAAAACAATTGCTTACATCAATCGCATTGGTTTGGAAGTTAGTATACTAGGGTGCCGACTCAGGTGTCGTCGTCGTCAATTCACTGGGTTCAAAAATAGGGAAATCAATCATCCATAGGCCTAGTTTTCTTTTAAGTGTGACGTTAATAAGTACTCATTTCAAAATGGCGGTGTTAAACCAAGGCCAAAAAAGAATAATCATTTTTGACGAATATTTCAATATATGTGCTTGTAAGTGTAGTGTTCCACATTACGATACCTTTTACGAGAGTGAGTGAATATTAACGTCCAACTGTTCAGCAACATGAGGGCTTTTGGGGACGGTCCGCGTAATTTTGAACCATGGTCAAGTGACGCGGACGACACCTGAAAAGACACTCACTCTCCTAACTACCACAAAACACTAACGGAAGGACGTTTGAGCTCTCAAAAGATTTAACGTGCATCGTTCCCCTACACGGCGGTTCTTCAGTGGTACTGGGATCGTACTCATGACACGCTAGCCACGATCCGATCCCTTACCACTTCGCTGCCACGGCCACCTTTTAAGAGAAATAAGAAACGTTGTATGTGTTTTAGAAATATACATCGCTTTTTCAGCATAGCCTATTTTCGAGTTTTTCATGATTTGCGTTGAAACTTATGCATCTTTCTAATCAACATTTGCAGATTAAATTTTTCATTTATGATTTGCTTTATGTCGCTCATTGCTTTATCAAGGAAATTATTAACAGGGACCTTTTCAATAATTATTCAAATGCGCAAAATATCAAGACTCATCACGAACAGTCTCGCGTGTGTTCTAACTGCTAAAAAATCAACCCATAAATAGTTATCTGGCTCGATGTATCATTTTAAATAGATTGCTACTTAATTAAAATGTTACCAATGCGACTCTACTACAGGAAACTAGGGTAGAACCTTACGAATTTGAAATAAAAATGAATGAATATTACGCCACTTGAACAACCATCACATTTAAAACAACGAGCTAATCTGAACATTTTGATGATTTATGAGTTTTATGCTCAGATGTCGTCCTCGTTCCTTGTCATTGGCTCAAAAAATATGAGACCACCTAGTAATAACCATTGTGCAGCTTTCTAGAAATTGTTTAGATAATACTCACTCACTGCAGATTTCAGGTAGCTCACAGATAACGATTTATGTTAAACTAATAGAATCGGAATTTATATTTAAAATCAACAAAATACCTCAAAGGTTTAAAGGGTCTTCAAGCCACTTGGACTTCGGTTCTTCATTCGCACTGGAACTTAAACTCAAGATTCAATGAAATAATACTGGTCACGATTTTGTGATCCTAACCATAAATGTTTCGAAACATATTTATCATGAAAATTGTGTATTCAGCACACTTATGAATCTTTTTTGGGGATTCAACTATAGATCTGTTACAAACCTTTCATGGGGATCTGACAGCAGACTGGTTACGTTGCGAAATAGGGGCCGCCGTTGTCCTTTCGGGAGTTCGAGTTCCATTATCACTGAAAAACCACCGTGTAGAGGGGCTGATGCACGTTAAAACTCGATTCTTAAATTGATAAAAATGTTTTATTTTTACATTCTTGTATGCAAATTGAAAAGCATCTGCAAGCGAAATGTTTTTGTCGTTAGAGTTTTTTTAATACAAACTCATCGCAAAACGAAGGCTATATCATTTAAAACTCAAATTTGTTCTTAGGATTTTTTTGAATATCAATGTATATGCAGTTTTAATGAATCAAAAACTGAAACCGAGAAATCTAATTTAGATTTTTTTTCTCTTCAAAAACAGTTTTATAAGAAAAGCAGTGCTACTAAAAAAATTCTAATATTTTAATGATTAAATTATGAGTAAAAATCAAATTAACAGAATAAAACCGATAAATTCATTTATGCAAATATTGCACATTTATCCAATGACACAATTGAATACACAACAGAATACAAGTAACCAATCGATTATTTTTATTTTGCTTTTGTCAAAAGAGAACAAATAGACTTGATTTATTCTTGGTGTAAGTGTGTTCTTGTATAATCCAAAGCTTATATTCGTATTTAAAACGTTTAATAGGGTATTATCTTTATAAGTATCAATGGAACAGTCAACTCTAAAATATCTCTGCAAATGTTGCAATCTGCAGTTCAAACATTATAAGCAGTATCTAAGCCATAAATATCTACAGCACGAGGAGAAAAGGCTTTGGCTAGTAATCAACAAAGACAACGTTGAGTCTTCAACTACTTCAAGCGACTTTAAATCTTATTGTGAAATGAATATTGGATTAAACCTTTTTGAGGAACAGCCTAAGAATAACAATTGGACGGACTCACTAGGAGAGCGTGAAACAACTGAATCCCATCATGGCACATTTGTGGAAAACACAGCCATGCCGTCTTGCTCCATAAACGCCGTAGGGCACAGCCAGCATCCACAGTGTAGATCGCTTTCAAATTCAGTAGATAATACAAATGAGCTATCTTTATTACTGAAAAACGGCCAAGCCAAAGTATGTAGCCTTGAAAGGAATTTTCGTGAAAATACAAGTGAACCTGTAACGTCGACTAAATGTAACCCAATGGAAATTTATACGCATGGAATCATTGAACGTTTAAATCAGAGTCAGCCATTTGCCTCTGAAAACGGTCAAATTCAACTTTTTAGGTATGGGAATAATCAAAAAATAAACGCCAATCAATCATCTGAAATAAATCAAAATACTGAAACTTATCCACAAGTTAATAGAAATAATTTTCCAGAGTCCTTTGAATACAATCCGAGAAAAATAAGTATTTATGAATTAAATCAACAATTCAATACAAATCAACCAGCTGTGTCGTATGAATACTGTGACAAGGAATTTGGTAAACATGAAATGTATGTGTGTGTGAATCCACAATCCCGTGAAATTCAACGAGCTGTCACAGAGGCACATGAAAACAATTCAATGTTAACGGCGATTTCATCAACACAACACAGGAGATTTAAGAAAATCGGTATTAATCTACACCAAAACTCTAAAAAGAAACTGCGAGATTTAAATTCCGTTGACAGATCGTCTATCATTTTCAAGGAGTCAAATAACATGGACAAGGAGATTCTTGATAAAAAAGAAAAAAATATTTCGCCGATAACCGAAAATGAACTTGTAGCTGACAATAAAATTTCTGCATCTAATTCATCACTCAAGAACTCCTATGTTGATTCTGAAAAAAATTCAAACATCCGTGAAAGTTCCGGTGCTTTATTAAATAACAAAATGAACCCCATTAGAGGTGTTTTTGATAGTAAAAAGAAACCCGGATTTGAAACGGTTGAAAATAATTTAGGGAAAAATTTTAATACAAATCGCAATCTACGCTCTAATATCGTAACAAATCTTAATGATTTCGATGTATGCGATAGAGGATTCAATCAACAGTCGGACCTCCTTAAAAATTGTGTAATCCATACTATTGAAAAGACGTATGTGTGTGAATTGTGTAAAAAGACCTTCAGTAGTGAATGTAAACTAAAAAGACATCATCCTGTTCATGCTGGTGAAAAGAAATATAAGTGTGATGTGTGTGAAAAAGAATTTAGTCAGAAGGTAAATCTTAAAAAACACCATCGTATGCATACAGGAGAACAGCCATATAAATGTGATGTATGCATGAAAACATTTACTGAGAAGGGTAATCTGAAAAGGCACCATCGTATGCATACAGGAGAAGAGCCATATAAATGTGATGTATGCGGGAAGAAATTTACTGATAATTCTAATCTGAAAAGTCACCATCGTATACATACATGAGAACAGCCATAAAAATGTGATGTATGTCGGGAAAAATTTAGTCACATGTATAGTCTAAGAAGACACTTCACTATATTCATACTAGAGAAAAAGCGATTTGGGGGGTAAATTTCGAACAATGAGATTAAACAGGAATTTTAATACTTAAGCCATCTTTTGATTCATAACAGAAAATTCGTTTGATTTTAAAATTTACTGTAAATTGTAAGTGTATAGTTACCGTTTAATTCCATACAGAAGAAGAAAAATTTCATGACAAGAGGGGAAAGATTTTAAGTCATGAAATGAATCTGAGAATAAGTGTCGTTGTATCCTACTAGAAATAAAGACGAGTGAATGTGAAGAATAAAGGAAATAGGTTACCGGAAATCATTTCAAATGGTATTTATCTAATTCAAACCAATATTAATAACCTCTTTCCAAGAAAAAATTATTAACGATTTTTTTATTCACAGATTTATTTTCGTCTCTGTATTCAAAGAAAAGGGCACGAAAGTACAGCAAATTCAATTGAATTAATTTACCTTTTTTATTGGATTTCTTGACCTGTTTGAGAGCCTAGGCGTTGCGGTAACAATATCTTGAGATACCTTAGGGTCACCCAGACGCGTGAAGTCATCTTCATCTAAATTAATTCGCCAAAAAACGACAAATTTTAAACATAACTTTGAACAGAATTATTGACAAGTTTATATAATATTATATGAAAATTAGTTTATAAATGTTTTATGTTACTGTTTTAATATTTTTAGGAATATTTTATGTAAGTCACATTTGCTTAATAATGTATTTAATTTCTAACGAGTAAACGATATATTATTGAATAAATATTTTTTTCGTGCATTGCTTTGGTATTTTTATAGTCCAATGGTAATATTCGACATAATTTTGAACTTTGAATTTTATAATTTTTCTTAGAATATGCAAAATATTCATTTAAAGCACTTTACTACGGGAATATTGTCTTCTTTCAGTAGTAGTTAATTCAATTTAGCAAGTTTAAGGAGTTTTAAAATGGCTTCTAACTACATAGCCGTATGGACACCCATCACAGGGATGTTTCGGCCTTCAGTCGCATTGCGCTCCATGCTACTTTTTCAATAAAGCTTCTTTTTATCCCTATGATTTCTCTTTTAGTAAGTGTTGCTTGCATTACTCATGTCCTTGCGTATTGGGGATCTTACGGTATTAAATGTGTTGATTTGGAATGCTTTTGTACAAAGTTATATTGAAAAAACCGTCTCGTCCTTAATTTTTGCACACCAGTGTATATATATGTATATATACATATATAATCATATAATCACACTTGCTTCAGCTAAGAGGGCTCTCTCAATTTGACCTCTGAAAATCTGAGAGGTATAACATTTTACGATATTGAAAAAAATCCAAGATTAATAAAACTTTAATAAATCTACCATAACTACCAGAAGAAAAAAATTTCTATCTATAAGAAAATCTGCCAGCTATTGTTATACTTTAAAGCTTACGAAGTGCTTTAAAAACTGTCACTTTTTTCACGGGGGGTTCCATTACTCCCAAATGTCTCGGGAGTCTTCCGGTCCATCGTGATCAACTTAATGCCCACCCCGGCTGTAGATGAACGATTAATAGGATTTCGTGGCTGACGTCCTTTTAAACAGTATATACCAAGTTAGCTATATAAATAAGAGATCAAAATATAGACTTTATGAGACAGTAAAACTTTATATACACTGGAAAGAAATTAAGGGTCAAAACCGGAGAAAAATCAAGGAACGCGGGTAGTGTGTAATCTCACTTATGGGTAATCCTGGAACAAAATTACATGCGATAAATTTTTCCCATCTTGCAACTTAGGGCTAGTTGTTCTAAAACGGAAAAAAGACTATGCTTGGCACCATTAGAAAAACTTAACCAGAACTTCCTGAAGAAATGCCAAGCAAAGCAGTTTACATCCCATTATTTTATTTTATAGAAGACATAGCAGTTGTAAATTACATCCCAAAAAAAGAATAAAATTGTTTTTCTTATGTGCACTTTGCATTGTGGCAAAGAAGTTAGCAAGTGACCTGACAAAAAAAAAACATTAATGATTTTAGATTATAATTTAAATAAAGGGGCTGTAGATACTCTTGTTCCAATTCTAAACACATACACTTGTAAATTATGGCACTAAACTAGAACGTCGTTTATCCGAACATTTATTATCCGGAATGTTAAATAGCTGGACAAGTTTTTTTTTCACCTACATATACTGTACATGAATACGTTTTCGAACAGTGCAATGCTCAACAGTTGTTTCGCGTGAGACCAAAAGTTACGGGAAAAGATAAACAAATCGTTGGCCCATGATAGTATTCTGCGACATGCTTGATACTTCTGTGTACAATGCAATTAATTATTCTATGAACTTCAATGCATGTTGATTGGAACACAAACAAATTAATAAAACGAAGGCTATATTTGGAAGAACTGGGAAAATCACTCATTTTTCCCATTCATTGAAGCAATTCCAAACCTACCAAGAAGTGAGGACTTAATAAAAATTGTGAAATTTATACAGAGAGAAAAAGGAAAAGCGTACTATCGGGATCTACTGAGAATACTTCATTGTGTGTCAAACGTGCAAAGTACAAGCTCTGTCCATCGAGAAATGACAACTAAACTAAAAAGTTATGCTAAAAGTGTAAGAATCACATTTGGAAAACTCATATAAGATATTACTGTACAAATTGTAAATAAAAGTAAGTTTTAAATTCGAATATTCTTCTATTATTTTTATAGATGATTTATATAAATAGATCTATTTTTAAACTTACATTACTATTGTTTCAACATTTCTTAAATGACACCTGCCCTTTACGGCAAGAAAGCTTAGTTTTCTGAATCGGGTCATATTGACCCATAAATACGAACAGAACAGCATAATTAAGGATTTAAGGCGATATGGTACCCTAAAAATCATTAAACTGTAGAAAATATTTTTATTCGCTTATTTGATACCCCGAATCTTTATAAATATGCCTGCAAAATTTCAAAGCTTTACCTGCATTTCTACCTCTTCAAAGCTTTACCTCAATTTCGTGTAAAGCGACTTTATCTGTGTATATATATATATATATTATATATTATATATGTGTGTGTGTGTGTGTGTGTGTGTGTGTGTGTGTGTGTTGTGTGTGTGTTGTGTGTGTGTTGTGTGTGTGTGTGTGTGTGTGTGTGTGTGTGTGTGTGCGTATAGGATTATAAATTACACAGCAATATTTATATGATAAAAGAGATATTAATTTTAATATTCTTATAGTGCCATACTGGAATTTATCTATATCTATATATAGAAATATTGTATTTAATTATATTTATATATCGTAATAAACTATTAGAGATAAATTTACTCTATATTTAAATTATAATAACATTAAACATTGTATTGAACATGGATACCATGCTAATTTTATTTACAGTTTTTTCCCTATCTGTTTAGTGTAATGAAATATGTAAACAATAGCATTTTTAATTAGTTGTACAGTTAATCGATAGTTGGTGCCTCATGATAAGTAAATTAATATGTTTTATTTAAAATTAATTCAAAATGCCTGGGATGTGTACTTTTGATATTGTTACATATATATAGACTAAATGTTATTTTATGTTAACTTACAAATTTTATGCGCTACTGATAAACTTTTCTGTTGCGCGGAAAAAAATGGTTATTGCTGTACGCACGTGGTAAATCTTTTCATCTAATTGTTTTTAGCTTTGCTTTTAACATATAACAGTAATTATTATAGGCTATAACATTATCGTTTTATAGTAATAGATTCTGGTTTTATTTGTAATAATAGTTAAACTTTCTCTAAAGATTTTTTGCTTTCCCTATGACCCAGAATATTGGCAAATACAGGTGAAGGTTGACTGGCCGCCAAACTTTGCTTAAACTTGCAATCCTGGTTCTTAAGGTCAGAAGTTTGCTGTAGTACTACTGTGGCTAATACTTTTTACTATCATGACTAGTTATCTCAGGTTTATAACTTTTTTGCTTCTTTTTAATTATATATGTATACAAAATAGTTATAAACCTAAAATAACTAGTCAAGATAGTAGAAAGTATTAGCCACAGTAGTACTATAGCAAACTATATATATATAGTCGAAATTTTTCTCTACAAAAGAGAGATAAATAAACATTAATCAAGACTGAAAAGAAGTGAAATTGCAAGATAACCAAACAATAGATTTTAAAAAGGAAAAATGAAAAATTAAAATAATAGATGCAAATATTAAAAATATAAAAGGATGGATGCTTCAGTATTATAAACACTGGAGACTTAAGACAGCTTATATATAAAATAATTTACATAAAATTGGGTTTGAATATGTTTTGTGGCCAGCCAACTTTCCCCCTTTCTGGTAATAATACTGATCAAAATCTCTATTGAAAATAACGGATAGAATATAAATATATTTATATATATATGTGTATTCTGTCCATTACCGTTCATATCGTTCCTGTGTGTTTGCTTACAAGTAAGTATAGTAAAGTGATTGATAAATGCTTTAAATAAAATAGTTGGGACATGAAAAACAATCACCAGCTATTGCTAGCTTGAGGGAAACTATCACATCTCATTCACGCTTTCACCAGAATGAACTTAAATGTTAAAGTATTGAAATTATTTCTGAGGCATTGGAGGTAGCTCGTTGCGTGATTACTTTAACGATACCCACGAGACCATTACTTACGAAAACGCGTATGGAAATGAGACTATTTTGGGCAGATAAAAAGAAGAAACCTAGCTTCTATACTTTCGGGATTCCATACTGATTGGCTAAGGGGGAATCTAATTATTCTACATTCATTAGAAATTGTAAAATCAGTTTTTTTTTCATTAATAAGGACAATGTTAGCGTAATTTCTAGGTAAAGACAAACTAAAAAAAAGAAGAAAAAAAGTTCTAGCCTTTAATTTTACTTTGCTTTTGCATAATCATAAAGAGATTTGACAAATAATGGAACCGAATTTGGAAATCAGTTTGAATTTTAATGAGTTCCATGTGTCTCAGCTTCGTTTGCAATCGGTTTATTTTTTTAAATTTCGATCAAAATGAATACTCTCGTTTTTAACTATAAAATAAATTTGATGAATTTTACTATGATTTGAAAAATAATCAACATTCAATAGAATGTTATTGCTCGTTCAAATGATTTATGTGCATTTATTATTTACACTTATTTACTTTGTGTGTATATATATATATATATATATGAATAAACGTCCGTAAACGTGATTTTGAAACAGCGTATAAACGAATATTTTGTTTGATGTTTAGTGTCAACCTGAATTAGAATATGCCTATGAAATCGTTTTAAGTACATTCTTACAGTAATAAATAAATGCAAAGTTTTTTAAATAAATGCTGTAAAATTGACTTTTAATCAAAGTACTCTATTTTTATAGAAGATACTTCTATAATAACAATATAATGCTTTTATACAGCAAAAACTATTGTACAGAGCCTGCTTAAGATAACTGGGACGTAAAAGTGCTTCAATTTTAAAAAATAAAGGGCACATTGCTGCATCCATAGATGTATTATTTATGAGAATTTTATAAATAGAACGCTAGAAAATTGAATTTTAAAATTGTAAATAAATGTAATGTAGCTGTGATTCAGGTACACTTACTTTAAAATCCGTATTGGATTTAATATGCATAGTAAAAAACAAATTTTTCTGTACAAAGAATGTAATTCTTCTATATATGTTCAAATTTATTGAAAATTCTACATTTTTTTGTGCAAAAATTACGGAAAAGTTAAATAGTTAGTTAAAAAGTTTTCAAATAAAATTTTGTTTTTTGAAGTGTTAATTGCGTCTAGTTTTGCATTTATAAACACTCAGTGTATTTCTTAAATTGTAAATCAAGTTGATATGGTACAAAGTGGATTTTGAAGATTATTCTAAATTAAACACTGTTTATTGTTAACATTTGAATTCTCATGAATAACTCTTAGTTTATTACTGTTGGCCTGACTTTAAAATAAATATTCATATGTATGAATACAAAACATAGATTCTTTTGATATAATTTTTGAAAGCAGAGTTCCATCTAAATTAGACATCAAATACATTCTATTTATCTATTTTTATAACAATGAAAATATGTGTAAGGAATTTTGTAATATCCTGTAACGATGATGTTCAAACTAAAGTAAAAATACTAAAACTTATAAACATATAACTTTGGTATTTTAAATGGAAGAAGGTCTGAATCGTCGATAACACGTGTTGATGAAGTAGGGAACGAGTAATCAAAAATACTTCTAAGTAATCTAGAAATTTAAAATTTAAATTTAAAAACTGAGAAATGATGCAAAATATTTATATTAGTTTCTTTTTATTGTATTAAAAAATATTATTTTACTAATAATAGATGAAGATATCTTTATTTGCAATTTTCTCAAAATGCATTTTTTTGGTGATTCCGGTACACTTTTCTCAAAATCTGCTTTACCTATAATGCAGATATTTGTACATGATAAGATCCACAAGTTTTCAGCGAAATGAAAGATTTTTTTTTCAAATAAGCATTCACAATTTTTAGATATAGCCCAATTTCTGCATAAAATTTTAAAAAAATTTAAATAATTAAATTTAAAATTTTTTTAAATGTTTATTAACTAATTTTTTAAAATCTCCTTTCGTTCATTTTATGGATTGTTTTGTTTGCAAAAGATCTGTCAAATTTTGTAGCTATATATGCAGTGGATTTTGTGCAAAGTTTACCTAAAGGAAATAACATCCCTTGAAAATAAAAAAATAGTTATTGATTAATTATTGCTCATACAGATTTATTTGTAATTTGTAGTGGATTTTTTTTGACATTAACAACTACATTAATATATAGATAATTCAATGAAAAAAGTTTACTTCTTTTGCTTTTAATTTAAGTAAGTGAGAACCATTTAAAGTTTGGTGCAAAAAAAATTCCTTTTTCCTTGTCGCAGACGTCTCAGTTACCTTAATGAATATTTTAAATTCCTTAATCAGAAATGGATTTATTCATATTTTACTATATCAAAGTGCCGGCTGATTTGCATGTTTAGTTTGTCGCTGGCCTTCTGCACCTAATGTGACGGGTTCTACCCCGGCTAAAATCGGTGGATTTTCATGATGCAGAAAATCGGCAGCAACCATGTCGTATGATTGTACAGCAAGTAAAAGATTCCTAGAGTGTCTATTTGGTTTAAGTGTTCTTGTTAAAAAAATCCTAGTACAGGTTCGCATCGCCAGAACTGAGGAGCCTCCCTCTAAGGTGGAAAATGAGCGTCAAAATTTTCTTCGGCGATTGGTTCATTCGTTTATATGGTGCCGCACTACAAAAAACAGATACAACCTTTCGGGGAATGTACTAGGTCTGCAAAGATTAAACGCCAAGGGATGGATTTCTGAGGTGACTTTACCCAGCGCAGCATTTAAACCCCGGACCTGTAGCTTGGAAGTGCGATATACTACCACTCAGAAAAAAGTTTATATTTTTGTGCACATGATTTTTTTAAAAATTTTTGGAAATATTATTTGATGTTAGCATTGAAAGAAATAATTTATTTAAATATTTTATAATTTTACAGAGGAAAAATTATAGAAAAATGTCAAAATTTATAAACTTTTTTTAAGAAAAAATCTTTTGAAATTAAAAAAATGCAGATTTTGTAAGGTATTTTTTTTATTTTGAGGGGGGAAAAACTTAGTCTTAGGCAAGAAATTTTATTAAAGAGGAAAATAATATGGGATTACAACTTTTCTTTTATGAAAATTAACTCAGATGCTGCTTAAGGGCATTTTAGCCACACTCAATTTCTGGTTTCTTCATTCGTTATTTCTTTTTGTTTGCTGTTTTTAAAAAGTGTTAAAAGGAAAATGTCGAAGTGAATACATGTTCGCCATTTTCTTAAAGTTTCCCAACATTTACAATTTTTTGATGAAGTTTATTTACTAAGAATAGTTCTGCCTATATCTTTTCTTTTGATAATTATTCCTCAACCAAAAGTAACGAAATTTAAAGAACATTGTTTTTAATGCTCGTGAAAAAAGTCTTAATCTTGTTAAATACTTAGAAAGGATTACTCTTCTCTAAATTAACAATTTCTGACATAAAAAAAATTAACTCAAAAAATAATGGAATAGAATTAGTTAAAAGATATTCTACCTAAAAATAGTCTAACACTAAATTTATTAAGCTTGGTTGCAAAAAATGTAGAAACTTGAGGAAAGAATCGTTGCGTAAGAGAGTAATTTGCCAAAAATTATATATTATTTCCTCTTTTTTTTCACCGCAGTCTTTGTAAAATTTGTAATTTGTAATTTATAAACCAATACCTTTTTTTGTTCTTTCTCTCTCTCTCTCTCTCTTTCAGCTCTGTGGGAAAAAAACTTAAAAGCGCATTCAACACAAATTTCAATCTTTCTGTTTCGTATGTTAAAAAATATTTATGTGCAGGGTGTTACGAAATTAGACCGACAAATTCAGAGAGGTGATAGTACATATCATGGGGACGAGAAATCAACTTAGAATAGGGAGTCACAGACTACGTTTAGTCGAAGTAATTCATAAAACTAATTATGAAGGGTTTGATGTAGAGTGGAATGAAAAGAGGCAATAAGAAATACATTTGTTATATGTAAAGCATGTTTATGATGCATACAATACATCGCAGCTCGATGTCAGAAAAGCCCCAATAAATGATTGTCTCAGGCATGATTCGAAGTTGGGGCCGATAGGTCATAACAGAAACTGACACAGAACAGACAAAGGATAGTCGAACGATTTCAAATTATTCTGGCGTGCTGTCGATGTCATCTGATGAGACGATGATCCGTGCTGTGAAATCCTCCACTGTAGCCACCAGAGTCTCATACGCAAGCGATTTCAGATGGCTCCCGAAGAAGAAATCCAAGGGATTGAGGTGCGGGAAGGCCAGGTAACATTTCTGCTGTGTCTAATACACCTGCCGGATTATAGCATGGAGGGAGTTGCGCACCGCAATCTAAAAATGTGCTTGTGTACCATCGTACATGAGCCACGCGTTCTGGTGCGCAGTTGGGCTACTCCCCGCATTAACTCCGAGTGAAGTAGGAAATTTGAATACTCGCTTGTTTCTTCAACCCTACCAAGGTGCTCGAAATCCAATAACTAATTGGATCCGTATATAATTAAGGATTACTTAAGAGATTCATTTCTTCCTTCTCTCACTCATTAAAAAATCTGTGGAATAGCAGGTTCTTTTGAAATTGGCCCAAAAGGGGTAGTCCCGTTGCCTTATAGATAAAAAATTATCTTTTCTGAAATATTAGACCTAAAGCAGAGTTTCTCAAACTGTGGGGCGCGCCCACCAAGGGGGGTGTCATAACCTTACGTGGGGAGCGCAAACATATCGAAAAGTCGAAAATAAAAGATTTTTAAAAATTATTAATTTACTGAAAAGAAGTAGAACAAAATACATTCTGACAAGAACAGGTTTAATAACTACTAGTGACTTACATGTGCTTGTTATATACAAAATATAATCCTTAACTTGATAATTTGTGCAGTTTATCATCAAAGTCGAGTTGTAGTTTTAGCGTCAAAGTATAGTATTATTGAATTTAAATTATTGTTATTGTACAGAAGGGGGCGCGATAAAAATTATGATAAAAAATTGGGTCGCAACCAATGAAAGTTTGAGAAACACTGATCTAAAGACTTAAAATCAGATTAACGTGTGTTATTTCGTTTTACAGAAATACGCTAATACACTTCCCACGGGTCTGAATTGCAGAAGTATTATAGGCCAAACAATTTCCGTTTTTTAAACTATTATTCAGTTAGGAACTAAAAATTTGGTATACATGTTTATTTTGTTGATCCACTAAGAACCACTTGTGCGTAAAATCAACGCTTATGGAGGGGTGTTTGGTACACGTAGCATATGAAAAATGTATGTTTTTGAACAAATAGACCAAGAAATTTTAAGTATAATAATCAGGTTTTTTTCTCGTAGATTAGACATCCCCTAAGAGAAGGATTTTATTGATAACAACTACCAAGGAGGTATGGAGACGTTAAACTAAATTATACCTCCTTAGAAATTCCAAATCATGTTCTTTTTAAATCCAGATTGGGGGGTTGTACGAATCTGCTCGAATGCAACCAAAAGCATAATTCTATGATTTCAATGTAAATATCTTATAAATAATATATAATTATGCAAAATCCTGAAATATACATCGGTGCTGGTGGTTAGTGGCTAATATATACGCGAGAAAGACTTTTTTGCTGTACACTGATAAGAATAGCTACTCTCACTTCAGTTTATCAAAAATAGAAAATTTAAATTTTATATTGATTTTATTATTAAGTAGTTTACCCTGCATTATTCCAGATGACTGAATGTTTCTAGTTATGATATATGAATCCTTCAACATCATCGATGAGAATATCGTAATCGCGCGCGATTTTGGTTCATTGATTTCCCATAAATTTTTATTAATAGAAGAGTCTTGCGGGGATATTGGTAAATGAATAACATAAATAACTTCGGATTCTTTGGATGCGAGTTATTGGAAGAGGCAGTTTTTTTTTATTTTCTTTCCCACGTTCAACCCTTTAATTTCAAATGGTTCAAAAAACATGATTTGGTTCGACAATATCTAGTATTGAAAAATTGATTGTGAAGGGTAATAACAGTTTTGAACTATTTAGCGATTTTGTAGTAATATCTAATTCTTCTTCTTTTTCCAAGCCATAGTTCAGCCATATTTATGCTTCTTGTATTGTTTGTCGATTAATTGATTCTAAAATAATGTATTTAAAAAAATGAATCTATTTTCCTGCATTAAAAATGATTTATGGAACATTCTTCAAAACAACAGAGATTAAAATGAGTTATATGCAGAGTATTATTCATGTTTTTAAGCATTTTACTGTCTTTGTTTGATCGATTCGTGATTCAGCACCACTATTAATAATCCTCATCGTGTATTTTTCCATTTTTTTCCTCAAGTATCAACATCGGCTATATCTCTAGAAGCAGGAATCTTGTATTCTAATGTAACTACACTAATAATTGAAGAGATTGAAAAAAAAGTTTGGCTCTAAAAGAACTTCGTTAAATTTTCGAACCCTAGCTCTAAGGTAAATATTTAATAATGTACTACTGAGGAGATAAATTAAATATTTGTTTATTTTACACAGATTTTCGATGGATTGATGGATAAAAGTCTCTTCAAAACACTTTGTACTTTCTCTCTCCTTTTTTTTTTTTTTTTTTGCTTTAACGGATCTCGTCTCATGTAAAGAAACATGACTTCCAAATTTCAAAATATTGCCGCGTATATTAAACTACGGTGGAATTGGATACCAATGATTACAATTATAAAATGATTACAACTCTCACTAGTCACAACTTAAGACTTTATTTCACGAACTGAATAATTCTTTAGCTTATATAAAGCCAAGGAAACCAACCTGAACTTTCCATAACTATTATTACAGTTTCTTTTTTGTAATTAAAATTCTATTTAATAATAATAAAATCACGAAAGAAAGAAACAATTATAATTAATAATAATTAGCATGAGATACAGAAGCTAAAGTCAATACAAAGAAAACAAAAGTTTTTGAAGTAAAACTTCTTTGCTCAGGAGTCAATGGAAAATTTGCCCAGTCTTGCGTAACAGGGAGAAAGAGAACGGAAGTAGTGATTTCCCCCCTCCCCCTCCCCCAAATCGTCGCAATGGTGAGGAGACGGCGAGCGGGAGGAAAAGAGAGCGGGGACACCCGGTGACTTGCGTCATATCCGTGAAAAAGTTGGAAGACTGCCCACCTTTGGTCGACTACCCCCCCCCCTTCCTTACCAGACCAGGGAACATCTGTCAACGGTTATATGTGTTGCAATGTTTGCGTTACGGTTTGGACAAAATAGCTCTTGCAGCAAAAGCGTGCCTTTTTAAAATATTTCCTTATATTGTTGGCCACATAATGATGTTTCCGGCAGCTAATTTTTTTATTTTTATTTTCATTTGCGTTGAATTATTATTGATTCTAATCAGAATGCCTAAATCAACTGCACAAAGAAAGAAAAAAGAGTTTCGTGAAAGAAAAATAAAAGAAAAACTAGTAGAAAGTCCAGTCGAAAAAGTGATAAAAAAAACAGAAAAATAGTGCAAATTCATCAAGCGCTACTGCCAAATCTCGATCAGAGTACATGAGAGAATATCGAACACGGAAAAAAAACATTGCAGAATATTCTCTTAATGCCGAGTTTAATGACTGATGATGGGAATACTATTGAGACTCATCTAATACCAGCACAGATTAATACGGACTTTGTGAACCACCCTGTGCAGTCAACAAGTACAGAGCCCTCAACAAGTCTAGTTCGAGTTGGAACTGATGCATGTGAATCGATAATAAATTCCATCTTACGTTACAAAGACTATGATTCCCAGAAAAATGCTCAAAAAATTTCCAAAAGCGATTCGTTGATAATCTTTTCGCTCACGGGTGTTCTATTTGTAATAGATTATGGTTTAGAGATGATTTGAGAATGGGCCTGTTGCTGAGCATAAAAATGTTTTACAAAATATTTTACCGGGAATTAATTTAGAAGACGTTAAAGCGTGCTACAATTGCTGACAAAGTTTAAATAGGAAAAGTATACCAAATTTATCAAAATGTAATGGTTTTCTATACCCAGATATTCCAGCACATCTTCCTACTTTGGATATGGTATCAGAAAAACTCATTTCTCCACTAATACCTTTCATGCAAATTAGGCGATTGAGACATGTACACGGTCAGTATGGAATATTAGAGCAAATAATCAATGTTCCAGTATCCGTCAATCCAATGGTCAATTTACTGCCACGGAATGTTGATGATGATTACTGTGTCAGTGTTCACATCAAACGGAGGAAAATTCACAGAACTAGTTATCTGATGGGTTTGGTTACTAAAAGAAACATCAAAAAATGGTTGCAATATTTAGTAGCTACTCCACTGTACAGAATGTATGATGTTACAATCGATGATAGTTCCTTCAATTTCAAACAGAGTGCGTCTCAAGTTCTTCAAGATGAAATCAGTGAAAATATAACTATTGAAGAGAGTCTTACAGCCCATTAACAGACGTTGTTATGGAATGAAGAGATATATCTTCGTATTGCTCCTGGAGAAGCAAATGTACCAAGAAGTTTGCTATTTGATGAACATGCTGAGGAGCTCTCTTTCCCAGCGATTTACTTGTGTCATTTTAGAAACTTCAGGGAAGGAGTTAGAGTTATACCATTCATGATGTCCATGAGTGAACTAAGACGTATTGATCTTCGTGTAGTGACTCCACAGCATTTGCTTTATATGGCAATGAAAATTATGCGATTGAGAGTTCGGGATTCGCTTACGGTTGCCTACGAAATTTTATTTGAATTCAATAAGTTCCCCCAGCAGTTTAATATATTTAGATGTATTTCTGCACTTACGACCAACGTCGCCAAAGAAGTTTCACTTCTATCGCGTGGCATTCCACCCACCATTTTTTTTGGCAAGTCACCCGCTTCCGGGCTCGTGAATCTTAGCAGTAGATCGTGTCCATGGCAACCGAAGTGAACTATTTTTGCTATGATATTTATAGGTCTAATAGTTTAAAAACGGAATTTATTTTCTTTTTACTGTTCTGTAACACCCCACTTCTTTGGGGTTCAATTTTCGTTCAATTTTTAGTAGTCTGAAAAGGACGAAAAAAATTTTTTTGCCAAATTTTTATTAATAACTCGAATATTTCAAAATTGGAAATGTAGTAATTAATTAATGACGACACCCATTGTAAGTAAGAATATAATCACAGATAAATGAAAAAAAGTTTTTAATCATAAACTAATTATTTATACCACAAAATATTCTTCTACAACAATATATTTACCAACTCTTAATATAAGACTAGGAGCAGATAAAGGATGGAAAATCCATAGTAAACGAACGAAGTAAAATTTAAACATTATTTTGCGCTCTCGATGTTTTAGCTAGATAACAGATTACCATAAAGAATTAGATAGAAACTTAGATGTTTACTGTATCGTCTGTGGTATCACGAAATTTCTTTCCCCGATCAGGACTTGATCTTAGGTAAACAGAAAGACCTAGTATACCTAGTAGCATACATCTTAAAATAATAGTTTAAAATAGATCAACATATTATAGGAATTTTATGTAACAACAGTTAAAAAGGTATCGTATTAGTAACTAAGTTTTTAACATAATAGTAATGTGATTTACTCACGCGTAAATAGTATCAATTTGTGAACTCTTAGAGTCACCTGCTCATGCATTATATTTAGTACTGGTGTATAATTAGTGTACATTCTATTTAGTCCTTATATTTTTATACACATACTGATCAAAGTCTAGAGGCTATTAAATTATCCTAGATACATTCTATTTAGTGCTTGTATTTTATCACATACAAGTTGCCAGTCTAAGGTCTATTGAAATTATCTGCAGGATACATTCTATTCAGTGCTTGTATTTCATACAATACTGTCAGAGTCAAGGTCTATTAAATATCTGTAGTACATTCTATTTAGTGCTTGTATTTTTATACACATAATGTCGAGTCTAAGGACTATTGAAATTATCTGTAGGATACATTCTATTTGAGTCTTTGTATTTCTACTATACCATGTCGAAGTCAGGCCATGAAATTATTGCTTGGTATACATTCTATTAGTCCTTGTATAACACAACTGTCAAGTCTAGAGTCTATTGAAATTATCTGTAGGATACATTCTATTCAGTGCTTGTATTTCTATACACATACTGTCGAAGTCTAAGGTCTATTGAAATTATCTGTAGTGATACATTCTATTTAGTT
>BMAO01027228.1:0-38763 GCA_019973975.1 Trichonephila clavata | reverse complement strand
AAACACGTGTTAAAAGTTTGGGGTGTTCCCTACACCCCGCGAGTAACGACGTTAGCAAAAACAGGCGCGAGTGACCGTGGGTTAAAGTTCTAAAGAAAGACTCGCATTACGCATTACAGTGTGAGTTGACCACTTGTTGTTTTATGCCACTCGCTGCAAAACAAATTGTGTTTTGCGGTTTTCAAAAATTTTTGAATCAAATATTCAGTTATTTTAACCTACTGTTACTCATCTGACTTGAACATTAAAGTTAAGCATAATGTGCTCTAAAGCAGTTATAGTTTGAGCGTTTTTTAGCTCACAACGTTTTGTTGTTCGGTTTAAGTGTTCATTTTTCAAGATGGCGTGTAGGGTATTAAGAAATACCAGATATTCCATTTTGATGTATGATTTGTAATAGACTTCGTGCAATTAAATAAAGAATTATAAAAAAAGAAGCTGAATGTAGCTTCTGTAATGAAGTTTTAGGAAGATCAACGAGGGAAAATTTGGATTCAATATGCTTCAGCTGTTTCTTGTGGGCTCAGCTTCACTGTACTGGACTGTGACTTTTGTTAATAAATTCGAAACAGAAGTGTCTTTCACTTATTCTTAAAAATATGACTTTTATAGTTAAAAGTAACGTTTCATGGAGTCTTAAGGCCTCTAAAGACTCTTAAATTGCAAATTTTTCAATTTTTTGAAAAAAAATATATGTTAAAGCCTCAACATTTCTGAGCATTTTGATACCAAAATGTTGTTGATAATGTAAAAATTTCCGAAGTTATTGAGAAATAACTAGAGAAATTTAAACAAAATCCCTATCTCTTTCGTATCTTTAACTTAATTTTTCTCAAAACAACAAATTTTAGCTTGCGCGCAGAATTTCTCAGAAACTATTTATGATATCGATTTGAAATTTCATACACGTGTTCAAAATTTGGCTCTTCATAACTTATACTACAATTTTCAAAAAAAAAAATTAATACAATTTTTTTAATTTGAATTTTTTTAATTTATTTTTTCTTAAAATTTTAAAATTTTCGTTGTAATTGTATTTAAAAAATATATTTATTTCTCTAAATTTTTTAAAAGTTAGTATAACTTTGAAAGTGAACATTTTTATACCAAGTAAATTTAATTTTGTAAATTTTGATCAATTTTGTACTTCAGAATCTTGCGCGCTGTAAAATACTAATTTTCATATTTTTGAAAAATTGTCCAATTTTTATTTCTTTATAAATTTTAAAAATGTTTCTCAAATTCTCCGGAAATTTGACAACGAATGTAAATATATGTGATTACCATGTGATAAAAATTTCAAATGATTCTTTTGCTTTATTGCTAAGTTACTTTGGTTTCAAGAATTATATTTTTTCGAGTGCACACACATATATGTTAAGGGTACTGAGAGAGACCCCTTAACTAGTTTTCTGATATTTTAAACTGCCTATTCCATATTTCCCGACTATTTTATAATACCCTCCATTCATCATTTATATAAAAATAATTTTTTACAGCAACAAAATAAATATTATTTTTTACAATCGTTTATCTGTATGTATAAAAGACAAAAGAGACTCACTCTCGCTCACTCATCACGATATCTCTGGAACTATAGACTTGAAATGCGGTAGGCATATTCCTTTCATGGAGTAGAGATCCGTTAGGAACGGATTTTGCAAAAATTGAGCACAAAGTGGCGTTTTAAATAATTATTTCCATTCTTAGACTGTTAGACGTACAGTCTTGAAATTTGGTATGCAGATCCCTTTCATGGGAGTAAACATCCGCTTCAAAATGTTTTTACGTAAATAAACCCCCAAGTGACGTTATGGAGAATTAACCCGACATCACTCGCGTGAAAAAAAACGACCTAAGTTACTCGCGCAGGGTGTGCCATACCCAAGGGTGTTACATTGTATTTTTACCGTAAAGTTTGTATAAAAAGGTTAAAAAGGAAGAAAAGTAGGAAGTAGACCATATTTATTACATTTTTCACTCGTAACTTTAGTATTTCTGTTCTTTTATGAGGACATTCATTGCATTGTTTATACACTCCTTTAACTGCGTCGTGAGTGAGTGCGATATTTCACTGGATCTTAATATTTTTTAATCTGTACCTTTTCAAACTAAACATATAGGAGTAAACTTCTTTATTCTTTAAATTTAAAAATTTTAGTTTTTATTTTCTCTTATTTTGTTCCAGCACACAATAGTTTTTCTTCTTTTTTTTTCTAAAAGTTCATCTGAAAGTAGATAAGATGTATACCAGTTATCTCCTTTAAAATTACGTTCTCAACTGATTTTGTGTCTCTAAATATAAAACATTTATTTTCAACAGTGTCTCCCTTTTCTAAATCTGGATCGATTTCAGTGGAGGAATCATAATTGCTGTTATACTCTACATTTGCTTTTTCCTCATCACAACCGCGAAAAGAATTTCTCAATCCGAAAATACTGTCGTACTATATCTATTAAATACTGTATTTATTAAATTACTTAAATGTCACATTTCTTCACCATAACTACAATAATGCGTCATTGCATAAGAAAGATTTTAAAGCGTGATTATGCATTCAGAACTGTAACGGTGATTCACACGCAGGGTATAATATATCCGAAGAGGTGGAAAAAAGGAGGGTGGAAAAAAGTTAGACGGTGGATATGACACACCCTGCGTGAGTAGTGTCGGGTTAAGGGGCATTATAGATAATTAATTCCATTTTTAAATAATTAGACGTACGGTCTGGAAATTTGGTAAACGGATTCCTTTTATAGAGCAGATATCAGCTATTAAATGAATTTTGTGAAAATTGATCCTTTCCCCCCCCCTTCCCCCCCAAAAAAGATTTGCAAGTTGCAATACAAATAAATATCCCGTTTCCTGAGGTATTAGATCTGCGAACTTGAAATTTGATAATTATCTTCCCTTCATGAAGTAGAGATCCACAAATAACACATTATATGGAAATCTATTGAGATGGGGCAGCGGGGCGTTATTGGTGCGTATTCATAAAAAAAAAATTCCCCCTTTTCGAACAACTAAGTCTACAGTACCGAAATTTGATATGCATGTTTCTTTGATTGAATCGATATCCGCGAAGAACGGATGTTACGGAAGTCAATTCTCAAAAGGGATTAAGGGGTTTATTGATGAAAATTTTCCGTTCTTGAACTATTAAAATCAGACTTGACATTTGGCAAGCATTTTTTTGAATGAAAGGGTTACGGGAGATAGTTCTACTTCAATTTTAGAAATTATTGTTTATAATTTCATTTTTAAATCAATAGATGAGAGTCATAAGAATGTTTTTCAATTCAATTGAACACTTAATGCCAAGACTTAGGTATCAATAATTTATACATAGATAAGTAGTATAAATCTATACAACATCAAGAAATACTCAGCGAAGCGGGAGGGTACAGTTAGATTATTTATGTAAACATAAACTGTTTTATTAGTATGATACGGATAATTAAAATTAATGACATATAAATTTTTAAAATATACCTCAATTAAGGATGCAGATTACTTTTACAAAATATTTCCCAAATCAAATTTTGATTTAAAACATTCCTACACACAGATTAATTTCGTTAAGTAACCCCAAAACTATCATGGAAACTATTTTTCAAAATACTAAGGAATATGAAAATATTATTCTTTTCTTGCTCTATTCGATTTCGACTCATTTGCCTTCTAGTTATTCAGATAATTTCAATGCATTAAGAACTGAAAAAATTCTAAACCGTTCATCTCCCCCAAGAAACCTGGAAATATTTTTCCTACAGCCAACAGCTCTGGGAATAGCAACTCTCTAAAATCTGCCAAAGATTACCCATAGGAAAGATAAAGAAAGAAGATCCATTTGCCGAAGATCTTAATCTAGATTCCTTTTTAAATCACGCTTCGAACGATGCTTCCGAATGGAATTAGAAGCCCGCAGAACAACAACTCCAGAAAACCAGAAGGAAAAAAAAGAATGCTCCTTTCTCTCGAAGAAATTAAGTGAAGTGAGTAAACAAAGAGTGGGAAAGTTCGCCACCTGGTGTCTGCAATGTTCAGTTAGCTTTTCTCCGTCCCTTATCAAAGAAAACACACACATACCCATGTGACCTTCAAAAAATCTGCTGTTGGTATGAACAGTTTTCATTTTTAGAAATGTAACAATGGTATTCTTTTCATCAACAGAGGAATTATTTTTCATTTACAACAGACAACCCGATATTAAGGCATGCCAAACAGTTAGGGTGAATTCGTTTTGTTTTCGGTGAGAACCACGAATAAAGCACTTAAATAAAGACCCTTTTGTTTCCCCCTAAACATCCAATTACGAAAAGCTTTGAGAGGTGTAGAGTTAGTAGAAAGATTAAATTAAAAGCGTTTCTTTAATTTTATAATGCGTGTGTTTTCTGACGACGGTACGTATGTATTTCGATAATTGGAATTGCAATTACTCCAATTATATGTCGATGAGGGTTGAGTTGTTACAGCGTTTATACTATCAGAATGAAAAATATGAAGAGAAAAGCACTTTATTAGTCTTTATAATGGTTGGTGCTTATGTTTATATTTCTCGACCAAACTCTTTCACGTTTGATCTTTTGTAAGATCATTTGTAGCAGAAATATTTACTTAATTTTTAGATTACCAAGCAAACTTGTAATTTCCGCCATGCACTTAAAAAGGTAGTAACGTTCTTTTTACTGTATAATACTTAATTTGATATCTATATATATATTTTATATAAATCGTTAAATTGTTCCTTGGGTAAGAGCAAATTGTTTATATTTTTATCTGATTGTGCATATAATAAAATATTGTTTTCATCTCCTTGAAGAGTAATTTTTCAAGCAATATGGAATTAGTGAAGTATCTTAAATTTTCATCAATAATATTAAGAGCGGAAATATATATATATATATATATATATTTCTGCTTATGAATTACAAATGTGATTATTTTTTCAATTCCTACTATTAGCTCATTCTCTCTCTGTATACATATATATAATCTCGTTCAAATTTTCATTTGAAAATAAAATACTTTCTATTCATCCAACCAAGATCAAATAATTTTTTTAAAACTTGTACTGGAGGACACTTGATGTTAATACAGTTTTTTTTTCAAATACTAATTCATTAATTAAATTAAATTAATTAAATGATGTACCGGCTTTCAACGCCAACTTAAATTCGACTCCATTGTTGTAACAAAGTAACTGTTAAAACAATGACAAAAGTTGACGTCGAAAACCGGTTTTTCAGCCAAACTAGCCAAACTGGGAGTGCATTGTTACAATAATGCTCACAAATCATGCTTTTTTTCATTTCCTACTATTAGTTCACTCTCTCCCTATGTATATATATATATGCAGAGTGTCCCAAAACGACCGCATAATCTCTGCACAGCTAAATTCCTCGTTGGGAGTACTTAAAAACTGCCCAAAGAAGCGTTCCTGTACGATCCATAGTTTACGAGTAAATACCAGTTCAACGGCGACTTAACGTCATTCCACGGCGCACGCATGCATGACGAGACACGCGCGACGAACGTTTTAAACATTATCGTCTGGAAAGATATGCAAATACTGTTGTTGATGTCCAATAAAGTGTTTTTTTCTTGCACCTGAAGTGACGTCATACTTTGTTTTTCGTATTTTTCTCGTAAACTATAGATCGTACAGGAATGCTTCTTTGGGCAGTTTTTATGTACTCCCAACGTGGAATCTAGCTGTGCAGAGTTTATGCGGTCGTTTTGGGACACCCTGTATATATATATATATATATATATATATATATATCTTGCTCAAATTTTCAATCGTTAATAAAATACTCTCTATCCATCCATTCAAAGTAGGAATTGACTTCAATTTTTTTATATCACGTGTTTTATTTACAATAGCTACTAATAGATTAGTTTTATTAGAGAAATTAATTACCTCGGCAACGGAAAATAATTCTGTAAGTTTTATTCTTGTAAATAAGTTGTCTAGTTTAGAATGCTGCTGTAAATTAGTTATTGTTAATGCCACATGATCGACGTTGTCAGGATGAGGCCCTTGAAATTCAGCGAGACAAGGGACTAGTCTTACCTCTGTCGTTAGCCGTAACTTTGAGCCCCTCACAGGTGAAAGAACGATTTAGCTCGTTCTATCTCCCCGCAATTTAGAGAGAAAACACCTTAGGAGTAATCGGTTACCTCTCACCTCTCTTCCCTTCCTCTAACATCATGAAAAGACGCGGTTCAACGGATATTTTGTGTGCCTTCGTGCCGCACAGGCACTATACAATTTGTAATATACATGCCATCTCCGGGATTCAAACTCAGGCTGTACGGCCCATCAGTGAGCCTCACTCAGCACTCTTCTGGACAAGTAGCTTATAGATTAGAGCATAGGTTCTCAACGCGGATGATAATGCTCCCTTGTGGGCGTTTGAGGGTTTCAGGGGGGCAATAAAAGACTCAGAGAAAATTAGAGGGTGTTGAGATGGCACGAAGGGGCATGGGCAGATTAAACAAATGTAGACTAAAAAAGACTAAAAAAAAAACCAAGCTGATTATGTATTAACAAAAGTAAACTTTAATACACTTTTTACTTTATGTTGATTGTATGTATTTAAATGATTTCTAAATCACTTGTACAAATATTCACATTTTTCGGTAGTTCGAGAAGTGGATGAAAAACTTATAGATTACATTACACATTCAGATCTACATTAAATTGAATGATATAGTGCTTTATAATTTCTTTGTGAACAGTAGGAAAAATGTTTCGTCCACTGCATTTCATTACTTATAATATCCAGGAAACAAATTAAATATGTTAACCAGGAATTAACGTGATCCTTTAAAGGCTGAAACTGCCAATTTATATTTATTTTGAAAGCAATTGTTTACTATGAATTACTTCATATCATGAATACTACATATCATGAAAATCCCTGGCTGTCATTATAAAAGGTAAGCTAAAAATTTTATTCCACTCTTTTAAATGAAGAAGAATTTCAGTAGTGTGTGTTTCAATTCCAACAATATCCTATTTATGACTAAAATATATAATTCTACACATTTAAAATATTTGTGGCAATAGCTATTTCAGATTCGCGAGTAAAAGAAGTGGGGCTATAGAAAAATTTAAAATATATTCTATTAGTAATAGAATAAATATATCTTTTGAAACTTAACTCTTTGTTTTCAACATGTATTATGTACACTCTTATTTCTCTAGTGTGAGAGTATCGAAATACTTTTTTAGAAAAGGGGGCGCCAGTTCAAAAGAGGTTGGGAACCTATTGATTAGAGAATAAAATAAATGACACAACGTCTTAAGATGTGCGAGTTGCATCAAGGGCTCGAATCCGTAATCTAATTAATCGAATAGAGGATGGAAATAGAGAGTGTTTCAAATAGACTAACTGATCAATTTATTACATTTTTACTTAGAAATAATATAATTGTTGCTATCGACAAACTTCGAAATTTTGAACCATGATCAAGTGACGAGGAGGATACGTGAGTTGGTATACCACTCTCCAAATATTCACATCACACAAACTCCAGGACTATGGGCCATGACAGATATAACTAACAACACTTTATATGGTGTAAACAAGTATAATAGCAGTAAAGCACAAAGCCCATTGATGTGCGATTTTCTATGTAAAATAGAAGTAACAACCCCCAACTCAAATGATGTTTTCTTGTCTATGTATACAACAGGAGAAAAGTGATTTCCTTATTCACCCACACATTTTTAACTTACAGACTTGTAATTTGGCAAATATGTTCCTTTCAGGGAGAAGAGATCCGCTAAGAAAGGGTTTTGTGAAAATCGATGTCTAAGGGATTACGAGGGGTAGTAGGGAGTTATAGATAAATATTCTCGTTTTTGGGCTATTAGAGCTACAAACATGAAATTTGGTAAGCATGACTTAACATAATTGATGAGTTGTGATTCAATAAAAATGGGTTTCACGGAAATTCACTTTGGGAGGATGAAGTTTCGGGAGTGTGAAAGAAATTTTTTTTTCCTACCTCAATTTTTAAAATTCAAGTCTCTTTTTTTTTTTTTTCAAATTAAGAGGTGAGTATTATAAGAATTTTTTTTCAATAAAATCGATGCTTAATTATTGGCTGCCCGATTGACGGAAATAACCGTAACCGTATCTCTTAAAAATTAAAACCTCATCTTATTTAAATCAACTTACATAATATATTCTCGTACGATGTCGTTTCACCAATCACAAGCTCCGTCCTCGGAAGTCATGTGAATTTTGTGTACTTCCGGTGCCGTTTTGTATAAAAACCGAAACTCTCTGGAAAATCTCTCTGCCTTCTTCTTGCCCTCATAATGTAGAATGCGAGTATGTCTTGTGTGTGTGTGTCTGAATGTATAATGGAGTATCTGTCAAAAAGACTGCCGCATCAATAGCATCCATATTACATCAACCATCTAAATAATGATCCGTATTATACATATTTATATTCAAAATTACATCTGATCCGTTTTCAATAGATTTTTTTAACTGTGAATTGACGTTCATTCATTCAAAAGTCAAACAATTTCCTTAATTTCTAAAAAAAAATCACAATCAGAATAAAAGGATGAAATTAATCTCATTTTAATTTTAAATAATGTTCTCTTACCCAAGATCATGGGAGAAGGACCACTACATTTTTCTCCTTACCTGCAGATTCGATGAGAGCAATAGCTACAGCTGGCCCTCCACTCCATCGATTCTCACATACCGTGGTATTCTAGTGTTCAAGACCACGGATTTGTGGCTGGTATATCATGAGTTCAAGTCCTGATGCTAACCAAGACCTGCCGTGAAAAGGAGTCTATTGCTAATTAAATCCTTCGAGGCTCAAATAATCTCCCGTTGATGCGGTGAGAAATTTAGGAGAGGGGAGTTCCAGCTGAGGTGCCGGTCTCGTAAGTTGGTCGTGATTCATAACTATGTGGCACGTCACCAATACCTCTCTTGAAGCTTTACAGTACGCCGTTGATATAAATCTCACTCACTCACTTGGAATGAATCGCTCAAGACGAGCAAGATTTAAAAACAGAAAGTTGCAACGATAAATTATTGCCATTTACACATTCATTTTCTTCCTATCGCTTGTAAAAAATGAAAAGTTAACTCATTTGGAAGAAAAATTTGCGTATCAAGTTGCCTTTAAATATAAAAAAATGATTACTTCCTAAATCAAGAAAAAATAAATAAATGTTTCATTTCTAATTTTATCAAAAAACCTTGCTAAATAATTCTTGAAACCATCATACGAATAGTTAAATACTGCAGTAAAATGTAACTGTAATTATTTCTCGTTATCTGATTATCATTCAGAAATTAGATAAAAAGCATCCTAAAATGCATCGTCTAAATATAGTTCAACGTAAAAAGAACAAGTCTTCCTCAAAGTATCAACAAAAAGTAATATTTAGTATCTATATATATATAAAATTCAATGTTTTTATATGAAAAATCGCTTCTCCCTCCAACACCGTTCAACCAATCACTATATAAATTGGCATGCATATGTATTTTTTGTGGAAAATGTTTTTGTGCTATCCTCTTTGTTACAGCTATCCACCCGGTGTCGCTACAACATATAAACTTCTGCACCGTTTAATAAATCGTCAAGTAGACAACATGGCCACTAAAAGTGATGCCAACTTCGCTCTATCGCCAAACATTTCGATATGTTCCCACTGAATCACCATTATAGAGTAAAGAACGGTGTTGCTTATGAACATTACACATTTTTTACGTAAAATAAATACAACAGAAGGTAATATGCATCCAGATATAAATTATTTACTCTATTTTAAGTATTCATTACACAAAATTTGTGTAACAATATGTTACTTTTGTTGAAGAGAGATCAGCTTAGGAAGGTATTTTCAAAAATTGACCTAAAGGGGAGTTACAGAGACGTTATAAATTTAAAAAATATTTTTTATCCGTTATTAGACCTGCAAGCTTAAAATTTATTAAATGTCGTTTTTTTGTTCACTTTGAGATATGCAAAAAAACTTTTTTTTTCTTGTTTAATTTGCAATTTCCATATCATTGACTCATTGAAAGCTTCTTTACCCTTCAATCTGTACTGTTCAATGTTTCAATTCACCCATGCTAAGAACGAGTATACCGGCTAGTATATAATATAAAATTAATGATAATAATTAGATGAAAAATAAAATTCAGTAATAAGAATCAGTAAATATTTTATTGATTATATTTATTTATAGTTATTCATTTTTTCACATAGTATTTATTGAATAAGCTCTCTTTATTTTCATCAGCGTATTCCGTTTTTATAATTCATGTGATTTCATTCAATGTCTCCAATGTAGTTGTAATATTACGTTGAAACCAATTTTTTTAAAAAGAATTATGTTGCACACTTGCAAAGTTCGAAAAACAATCTAATTCCTAAACCTAAGAAAGTTTTGCTTGTACTTAAAAAGAATAATTCTTTGCTGAATAAAATATATTATAATACGTATTTTAGAATAATTACTATAAATATCTCTAATGCATTTGCTGATTATTCTACTTGAATTTCTAGCACTAACTATAAAAGAGACTGTGTCATCACCACCTGCTTTAGGGCCTTGTGATTACAATTGATTCTAGTTATTCATGATGATGCGTTTTTGACAAATAAATAGACCGAAATATTTTTTTTAACTTTGGCTTTCATCATATATTATATTGTATTAAAAGGGTTGCAGTTTATTATCGTATTCAATTTAATCTTTCTATGAAAACAAAATCAAATATTTTTTCCTGGAAGCAAATCATTATGTTCCCTGTTTATAAATAAGATGATATAAATCTCTCTATGCATAAAACTGTAATTGTAATTACTTCTCGTTATCTGATTATCATTCAGAAATTAGACAAAAAGCATCCTAAAATCCATCGTCTAAATATAGTTCAACGTAAAAAGAACAAGTCTTCCTCAAAGTATCAACAAAGAGTAATATTTAGTATCTATATATTTTTTATAAAAATCAATGTTTGTGTATTTATGAAAAATCGCTTCATTCCAACACCGTTCAACCAATCACTATAAAAATTGGCATGCATATGTATTTTTGGTGGAGAAGGTTTTTTTCAATATCCTCTTTGTTGCAGCTCCCCACCAGGTGGCGCAACCGCATATCAACTTTTGCACCGTTCAATTAATCACCGAGTTGCCAACGTGGTCGACAAAAATGATGCCAACTTGGCTCAATGACCAACATTTCGCTGTTTCCATTGAATCGCCACTATAATGCAAGGAACGGTGTCGCTTATGAATATTATAATTTTAACCTAAAATAAATACAGCAGAGCGTATTGCACATCCAGATATAAATTATTTACAAAGCGTTCATTACACAAAATTTGTAACAATTTATTACTTTTGCTTAGAAAGATCAGCTTCGGGAGGTGTTCTCAAAAATCGGCCCACAGGAGAGTTATGTGGCGGAATGAACAAAAAAAAATCATTTTTATCAGCTATTAGATTTACAGACTTGAAATTTAACAAATATGTTTTTTTTTTTGGTTCTGCTGAGATAGGAAAAAAGCTTTATTTTTTTGTTATTTAATTTGCGATTCACGTAAAATTTTCTTTATCCTTCAATCTGTATTGTTTAATTTTTCCAATTCTAGCGTGCGAAGAAAGAGTATACCAGCTGGTATATAGTACAGAAAAAAAGCATTTTAACTAAATACTGTAATAAATACGACATTTTAGGAAACCCACATGTGAATGGTAAACATCATTTCTGCCTTTTTTCTTGTAGGATCACTTTTAATAAACCTTAAGCTCCTAGAAACATTATGCGTGTTATCTAATCTTATAATCGAACCATATGCATTGAACATATGAAAGCTAATACTTCCATTCAGAAACAAAATCTATGTAAACAGTCAAAAGCCAAATGACGCCGTTTACGCAGAGGCCCATTCCCGACACACGATCCATAACCGTAAATAAACTGGATGCCATATTCAAAAGGCTTCCGAAATGCACTCACCACCAGATGTCGCTATAAGAAAATGATTCTTCTGTTTCTTTTTTCCTGAGCTTAAATTATATCCCATTTCTTCATAACAGGAAGTGACACCCAACCAAGATTTATTTTTCGCCTCCTCGTTCTGTCTCTGGAAAACATAAAACAGCGCCTCTGATTGGATGAGAACAAAGGATGCGCTGTCTTTGGACACTTATGGTATTAAATAAATTATTTGTTTCTCACTAAAAGCTTCATAACACTAAATGAATCATGAGTATCTTTTATAGCAGGAGTGAGCCACTTGATTTGGCTCCCGAGCTACATTTTTAAAGTGGACGATACTGGAGGGTTACTCTCATTTTTAAAATGAGTGCATTCATTATAAAAAGTAAAAAATATGTTAATAAAATAGAGCCAGTTTTATTTTATTTCTTTAACGTGATAATTTCGTATTATTTAAAAACACACACAAGCACATTTAATTTTAGAATCAGTTTAATGAGACCAATAATTCTTTCACTTTCAACTCCCTTTTTAAAGTGATAAGTTCTTTATGCGCGTTTTGCTGAACAGTGAATTTGAATTAAGCCTCAAGTATGGCTGCATTACGCTCACTCAATTTTACTCGGTATTCATAGACATGTCAGAGATGCTCGCTTAGATTTGATATGAAAACATTTTTAGGCGCGTACTTTCTTTTTCAGTAAAAATTTCATGCATCTTTTTTTCTAGTGAAGTTTTGTTTTCTTTACTTAAATATTACTGCCATGCAGCTGACGAGGCTCAAATATCCTCTCGTTGGTGTAATACTGTAGTTTAGAAAGAGCTTACCAGCTCAGATGTCATCCTCGTCGCTTGACCAAGAATTATATATATATAATTGCGAGGTCCGTCACGAATAGCTCTCTTGCGGTTTAGTAGTGCAACGTTAATGCAACTCTCTCTCTTTCTCCCATGGCCGCGGTAGCCAAGTGGTCGAGGCATCGGATCATGGCTAGCGTGTCATGAGTTCGATCCCAGTACCACTGATGACCGCCCGTGTAGGGGTGCGATGCACATTAAATTTGTCGAGAGCTCAAACTTCCACACCATGAAATCAACATTATTAATTCTAGCTTCGAAAAACCACAGCCATAAAAATTGAAAGAGTAAAAAATCAACCTACCACAGTGATCTCAGCCTACCACTCACCGAGAAAACCCATACTAGTGCAGGATCTTCACCAGCTCTTCAGAAACCAGGATTACGTCCTCGTCGCCGGCAACCTGAACGCTAAACATGCTTCCTGGAGCCCACTCACACAGCAGAATGTAGCTGGCCACACCATCCGAAGATTCTGCGACAGTACCGGTTTCTCCCTCAATGCACCGCCCGAGCCAACACACTTTCACAAAAGCCTGAGAAATACAGTAATCGACATGGCCATCTGCAAAGGTATGGGCGTTTCTGAAGTCACATCCATTCCTGAGCTCTCAAGTGATCACAACCCTGTTCTCTTTGAGGTTAGCTTGGATAACTTTACCTCACATGCCCTCAGTGCTTATGCTTTCCCCAATTGGAGTAAATTCCAAACTATCCTAACTAGCACTCTCCCAGGCAATCCTAAAATTTCTAATACCAATGACATAGATAACGCTATTCAGAATTTTAACTCTACCTTTAAAAATGCATTCAATAATAGTAGTACTTTTAAAAGCATTAATAAGCCTCTTAGTTGTATCCCCTCCGTCATCAGGGGAAAAATTTAGAAAAAAAAATAGACTTCGTAAAGACTGGCACGACTCTAAATATCCCCCTTATAAGACGCGGCTTAACAAACTGCAAAAAGAAATTAAAAAAGACCTGAAAAATTTTCACAGTGCCCAATGGAACAAAATGTTATCTGAAGCCTCCCCTGATGACGATTCTCTTTTTAAAATTGTTAAAACTCACAGTAATAAAAATAATACCTTCCATATCCCTCCCATCGTTGCCCCCATGGACCTTCATTATAGTACTGAGGACAAAGTTAATTTGTTTGCCGATTATCTGGAGAGCTCCTTCCAAGAAAATCCGGAACCATATGATGATGACTTCATTGAGCATGTTGAAGAAAAAGTAGAAAACTTCATGCACCGCAACTCCAGACGCCACACCGCACCATTGACCTCACCAAAAGAAGTAATGGAGATTATCCTCAACACACCCAATAAGAAAGCACAAGGAAAAGACGGTATAAAGAATATAGCGCTGAAATCCCTCCCACTAAACGCAATAACCTACACCACGAAAATTTTCAACAGAAGCCTCCAATTTAATTACTTTCCAACTGATTGGAAACATGCTCAAGTCACGGTCATACCTAAAAAAGGAAAAGAAGCAAAATTTAGAGAAAACTATCGTCCTATAAGTCTCGTCAGTTCACTAGGCAAGATTTTTGAAAAAATTTTACTCACCCGTATCATTGATCACTGTGATAAGAATCATATTGTCCCGGATATACAGCACGGTTTCCGTCTGCAAACATCCACACAACACCAGCTACTCAGAGTCACCAACAAGATCATACAGGGGTTAAACACAAAGTCCTACACCGTTGGAGTCTTCCTGGACGTCAAAAAAGCGTTTGGCCGTATGTGGCATGACGGTCTTACTTACAAGCTAATACAACATAATTTTCCAACTTACCTGGACAACATCATCCATAGCTACCTGAAAGATAGAACCTTCAATGTAAAAATCAACAGCACCCACTCAAGTGATCGCCACACCACCGCAGGAACGCCACAAGGATCGATCATTTCAACAGCCCTCTACAATATTTTCGCATGTGATTTTCCTACCTCCCAATCAGTCTCCGTCTGCCTTTTTGCCGACGATGCTGCCATTTTAAACAGCAGTTTAACCGCCGAACAAGTGGCTCGCACACTACAAAACTATCTGTCCCACCTAGAAGTCTGGTTGACCAAATGGAGGATAGCAATTAATACTGAAAAATCCGAAGCAATAGTTTTTAGAAAAAGAAGAAGCAAAACCATGCCCCCAACCCTAAAATTCTTCGATGAGGCAATAGCCTGGACTTTTGAAACCAAATACCTCGGACTCACTCTCAACGACAATCTGACATATCTCCCATACTTCACAGAAATTAAGAAAAAATACTGGGCTAAGCACTTCTCTCTAATAGAACTAATTGGAAAAAAATCAAGACTTTCCCTAAAGAATAGAATTTTTATCTGTAAAAACCTATCTCCACCCCATTCTAACTTATGCATGCCCATCTGGGGATCAGCAGGAAATATCCAACTGAGTGACCTACAAAGACTTCAAAATAAAGCACTCTGTGTAATAGCCAGAGCACCAAGATTTATTCCTAGAGAAGCACTTCACGAAGAACTTTGTGTTGAACCCATCCACACCCTAATAGCTAACCTTTCTTCTAATTTCCATTCTTCAATACAATATCACAACAACCCGACGATCAACTCCCAAATCAACTTCATGAACCTGACTCACTCTATGTATCGATTGCCTCATCGAGCATCCAATATTCATCCTGACTTCTAAGAATTCCAGCCCCCCCCCCATCGAACAAAACGAATCGAAAACCCAACCACGTGAAGAATGAAAGTAGAAAAGTGGCAGTTCCTTCGTTTCTACTGAAACGAAGTCCCCCCCCCTCCAACTCCTGACCGCTGATGCTATTTTTAGCAAAGGCGAACCCCTCTCTTTTTACACTTTGTTTACTCCCTCTCATAGGTTCACTTGCTAACTGAAGAAGAAGCCTAGACGCCTCTAGGCTGGATCTGAGGAAAATCATATATTCCAGTCCTCCCGTGGTGTGGTGTGGTAGTTGGGAGAGGCAGGTACCAGCTCAGGTGTCGTCCGCGTCACTTAACCATGGTTCAAAATTACGCGAACCGTCGCCAAAAGCCCTCGTGTTGCTAAACAGTGGGCGTTAATATTCACTCACACTCTCTCTTTCTCCACGCGATTTCTAACAATTTGTTAATGCCTATTTCAACCTTTTAATTTTCATATTTCTTCAGATATTTGAGAAATACTATGACAAAATAGATAAAGATGTTTCCTTATATTTTTTGTTTTGTTTCATGAGCAAAATATCAAAGTTTTACATAGAATGCTTTATTGCCCGATTTCAATATGCGCTTCGATAGTCGTTCACAACACATTGAGTCTATGCGAGATTTCTAGCTATGTTCTGTTGAGCAATTGCAGAAGAAACCACTGTAATTCGACTTTTCGTTTCATCAGTGTCACTTATTGAAGATTGGTAAATAATGTTTTATCTTTAAAAGTTCCTAAAACATCTTTAGACTTTTTCTTGTAGGGTTACGTGTAACCCTACAAGAAAAAGTCTAAAGATGTTATGTCTAGATATCTAGGTGGCAGTGGTACTGGAATTCCTCTTTCCATCCTTTGACTGAGGAGCCTTTGCTCACTTCCACTCTTTAGTCCTATTAGCGCTGTACACGAGTTGCAGATTTAAATTCGCTAAGCCATGCTACAACTTGCGTTTGATCTTGCGGTGAAACCATTTTGTGAAATGAGTAAGTTTAAAAGCGCAAACTCAAGTTTGCCATTCAATAGATGGAATTTTGATACTCTCTTTATAGTTCGGAATAAACCTAAGTGAATCTCTTTGTTTATTTTTAATAAATTTTTGAATAGGCAACCCTACACCCTGTAACGGGAAATATTCGGGTTCTTCTATTAATCCTCTTGGGGAAACTATTTTTCAACTGCGATTTTAGTTTAAAAACCATTTTCCGTAGAAATGATTTGACTTTATGCAAATGTAACTACTATTTAAACCCTGACGGTGGGCATGTGAAATTAATGATTAATCTCCGATCCTTAATCTTGAAATATAAGAATAAGAAAAGGTGAATTGCGACTGAGAGATCGTGCGTCCTCAAAATAATATTCGTCGTAGAATCCACCAAGAGTTGTGGAAGTAATTAACCTTGGAGCTGACCGAGCTATTGGGGCTCGAGACGGTTAGTCACAAGGAATTCCGAAGAAAGAAACGTTTCCCTGGCCCGCCGTTCCGAGAGTAAACGCATGCATAGGACCTGGTGAATTTCACTGCTAAGCCTAATTTCATTTAAAATATATAAAATCTTTAATGAAATTGAATAAGATAAAATTTATAATTTACTATCATTGATAAGATCTAAATATACAGTACAAAAATTTTCACTGTATTTTTTTTTAAAAAAATTGAAAATTTTAAAGAAAATGTTTTTATTTTTTAATAAAAAAAAGTAGTCTCTCCATTTTTTTTGTCTTGATGATTGAAATAAAATAGACGCAAAACTTACAAAATATTTTCTGGCAATTCACAAACAACAAGTTTACTTTTATATAAACTTGTTGTTGACTTGAATTGATGCAAATCTTTTAAATAACAGCTAATATATATATATATATATAATTAATCTTTATAGCTTTCTTAGTATTACATTAGTATTACGCTTTCTGCTATGTTTATGACAATTTTTTTTTGGTAAAAATAAATTATCGCGCTTGTTCTATGAATATCTGTTTTTTAAACGTTTTCGAAAATTAAATTTATTATTGTAATACTGAAAAAAATAAAACAAACCAAAAATAAAATAAATATATGAAACTATTATTATGAATGCCTGATGTCCAACAAACTAATAAGCTCATTCAGTCTTATTGCAACTGAATTAAAATATATACAAAAATCCAGAGCACAATAAATAATGAACATTTAAATTCCAATTCTTTTGAAAGATTAAAACATGTGCAGTTCTTTACACTCATAAATATACCGGATCTAATTTAAAAAGTCTGAAAGCCGAATTCATACATTGAAGTTCAAAGTTTTGTGAAACATTATTTGAAAAAAAAACCGGACCTTAACCGGCATCTGGCTTTTGGTAAAAATTAATATAAAAACGTCCAAGTTCAAATTACGCCGGTGTGATCATGGGCCTCACAACAGGGAAAGCGCAATCAGGGCCCCGGTGGAAGAAACACGTGATCACATATGTGTAATCATGGTTCTGAACGGGTTACACACACGACCATTCAGTCCACAACAACCCTATATTTAGCGGCAGTTTTAAAAATCCCCAGGATAAAAATAGTCACATAGAATTGTTTATTACTCCCCCCCTCCCCTCCAATTTCAGATGCAATTTATTAAGTCGACTAAGTCTTAGTTTAAGAATGAAAATTGAAATTCCCCAGGATTAGCAGTACGTTCTCGAACTACGACGGGAATCTTTAATGTCTCCATTCCATAACTTTTACGATCTCAACCGCTTCCTCCTACTCCAATGACATCTCTTAACAAAACGCTTCCTAATTGCCGATCTCTGAACACAAAGGGTGGCTCTCCTCTTGCCGGTGCTCAAAAAGGAAAAAAAAATATGGAAATAAAAATCACAGAACAAACAAGCTCCTTCCAACCCCCCTCTGAGTCGTTAGCACTCTTCTCCGGCGGATGTAATGAAGTCTTTTCTGAGGTAATTAAAGGCGCATTCCATACTCTCGTCGTCCAATTGAATTGCTGGACGATATTAAGTAACCGAGTTTTAATGTACGGCCGGTGGCATCATTTCTCTAATGACACGCAGTTAAAATAGGAATGTTAGATAAATGAATTTGTTAGATGGCAACATTTTCAGCGTAGATGAGTACAGAAGCAGATCAGGTTGTGGAATTCGAACATTGTGGAAACTCGTGTGGATGGGTCCGAGGTTATTTCTTATCATAAAAATGTTCGAAATGACTGGCATGTTATACTAACGTTTAGACTATTTTGCTGTTAACAACCTAAAATGTAGATTTTTTATTATCTGTGAATCCTGTTGAGAAAATTGTACAGTTTTATGATTCTGTATTTTTCAATTCCTACTATTAGTTCACACTCTCCCTATGTATGAATATATCTTGTTCAAATTTTCCTTCTTTAATAAAATACTTTATATTCATCCATTCATCACTTCCTACTCATTTACAAAATTTAACCCGGCGCTTCTCTCGCAGGGTGTGTCATACCCGCAGTCTTTTTTCAACGCTCCTTTTAAAAAAAATTTTGGAAAATGAATAGTTTCTCGTGTAGCCGACTTTATGGTCATATCCTTTGAGGGACCTTAGCTTCTAGGCGAATTCTAAACATATATTTTTGGATATTGCCTCTTCGGCTATATCATACCCTGCACGTGAATCATCATTACAGTTCTGAATGCATGAGCACGTTTTAAATCTTCCTTATGCTATGACGTATTGCTGTAGTTATGATGAAGAAATGTGATACTTAAGAAATTTAATAAATACAGTATTTAATAGATATGGTTCAACAGTATTTTCGGATGAAAAAATTCTTTTCGTGGTTATGATGAGGAAAAATCAAATGATGAAGAGCATAATAGCAAGTATGATTCCTCCATTGAAATCGATCCAGATTTAGAAAAGGGGTCACTGTTGAAAATAAATGTTTTATACGTAGAGACACAAAAACATTTGAGAAAAACGTAATTTTAAAGGAGACAACTGGTACACATCGTATCCACTTTCAGACGAATTTTTGAAAAAAAATGCTATTGCTGGAACAAAATAAGAGAAAATAATAAATAAATTCCACCACTTAATTTTAATGAATAGAGAAGTTTGCTTCTACATGTTTAGTTTGAAATATATACAGATAAAAAAAAATTAAGATCCAGTGAAAACATCACACTCACTGACGACAAGATTAAAGGAGTGTAAAAACAATGCACTGAATGCCCTTTCAAAAAAGAACAGAAAAACTAAATTTACGTGTGAAAAATATAATAAACATATTGTATATTTCCTACTTTTCTTCCTTTTTAACCTTTGTAAACAAACTTTCGGTGAAAATACAATGTAAACACCCTTGGGGGTATGACATAAACTGCACGAGAACTTTAGGTCGTTTTTTTCACGCGAGTGATGCCGGATTAATACTTATCTTTACAATTTGTACAGTTTATAATTAAAGTCGTATTGTAGCTTTACCGTCAAAAGACAGGATTATTGACTCCAATACATTTGAATTGTATGAAGGGACGCGTGAGGAAAGTTATGATTAAAAATTGGATAGTAATATTGAAAGTTTGAGAAACATGCCGTAAAGGAATAATATTAAAAGTCCTTATGCTATCTGAATTTAACTTGGAGTATAATGATTTTGTATCATACGTAATTTTACAATTTATGTACAATATGCCTTTTTTATTTAATAGAGTTTAATCAATGTAATGTTTCAGTCTCTGCTTACACAAAATATTTTAATCAGTCAGAAGAATGAAAATTATGTAAGTAAGCATTTTATTAAAAGGTCTTCTAATTTCTTTTAACTGAAGCAAATTTGCAACTTATTTTTACTTCTCTAAATAAAGTAATTATTCTAGCTCCTAACATTTATCGTAAGAATCCTGAACTTTAAATCTTTTTACAGTAATTAAAGCAATTTAAAGAATATTCCGGATGTAATGTATAACGTGCAATGAAGGAATTAACACAGACATGGTAATTTAAATATTTTAAAGCAGCAGAAAGTTTTCTCAAATACTCCTGACTCAAAAAATAAATTAGCGTACTATCAGTTTGCATTTATTTCAGAAGTGTTGTTGTTTCATATCCCACTTGATCAACAGAAACATCTCGATCAAGTTCATGAACGCGTAAGTTTTTAAACAGTGAAGAACTGTAGCAGAACTTGAGAGAATGTGGTTTTTATAGCAACCAATACAAGCCAAGATGTGGGCAGGAACGACTTGAGTCAATTGCAATTTAGACAAGGAGGGTAAACTTTAAAACCTGGCTCCATTGGCCAGCTCCGTCTCTATCACACAGACAAGGCGAGGTATCCCACCCAAGACCGAAGTCATCCAATTAACACAACAGCCAATCACATCACTCCCCCGCGAGAAGGTAGCAAGCCTCGTTTCGTCCCGCCTACTGTTTACCCCAATCAAACATCACCAAAACGGTTTCTTTCATACCACTCATGTACGGAACTTACTTCCAAGAGGAACTAATATCTTGTTTGTCCTCACGGGCCAACCCATCTGCAATCTCCTTCGCGCACACGTTCTCGTGTGACAGTATCCACTGAAAAAAGATTTTTTTGTTTTTATTTCAGTTGTCAATTTATGATTTCGATAAATTTTGATAGTCTCTATTGACAGATTAAAAGTACAGTAAAACACGTTTGACCTGAAAATGCTTTAGACGAAATATCGGTTAACACGAAACAATACAACGGTCCCGACAAACTATTATGTATTTTCATGTATTTTTGCATCTTTCCTCTCGATTGCTGAAGATTTGTGGGAGTGATTTCGTTAAAAGGGACGGAAATGCGTTACAGGAAGTTGGGGAAGCGTGCGCTATTCAGTGAAGTTCTGTTTCTTCTCCTTCATTCGGGAGGCGCTCCGCCCCCATCCCCCACCCCCAGTGGTCTAGGCCGTGGGATCTTTGTTTTTGTTTTCTCACTTTAGGATCAGAGAAGAAGCTAAGTCCTTTAGGCAGAGACATGGTTAGACAATGACGAACGTGTTTCGATACCTGACTTCGATTGCTGAGTACAATTTAAATGACCGGGCCACAGAGCAGTTGGTGTTGCGATCAATCGTAAACAGAACAACTCACATGCTGTGACTCGACATATGGATATTAATTATCGTCAAACAAGTGGACTAGGTATTGTTAGTCAAGATATTGGGGGCAAAATGCTTATTTGAAAATGGACATACAGTGATTTCGGTGGTCGTATACATTTCACCGAATCAAACGGTCCTAAAAATTAAAGATTTCCTGCATTGTTTACTTTTACCCTATATCGAAGGTGGTTCTGCTCTTTTTTAAAAAAGAAACTATCACTCGCTTCCCATGATTTTGAGTGGTGATTTTAAAGTTAACTTTAGTTTGCTAGAAGTCGAGCCACTCATAGCTTTTTTGAATGATGAACTCAAGCTCGAAATGAACACAAATCGAAATGTTTTGACAACTAACAGTGGTACAGTTATTGACGCTATTTTTCAACGGTTTTTAAATACTTTGAAATCAAAAGTATATGTGTCATATTTTAGTTATCATAAGTTATTACCGCTTTTCCCCAAATTGAACAAGAACAATTATTTTTGATAAGAAATTGCATTACTCCTTGCGTTAATTAAATAAAATTTTCATTAAAGATATAATTATTCCATAGAAAATTATTTCCAATCATACTCGATTCACTTCTTTCAGGATTTAAGTTGCTATTGCGAATTTACCACGATAACATGTCGGATATTACACATCGCATGCGACTACTGTAAGGCTCGTTTCTTTTTTTTTTTTTTTTCCTCCTTACACGAAACGAAAATTGCTTAATACAAAAAGACTTTTTCTTGTGGGAATGAACAAAATACTGAAAACACCAGACACTTAAAGAAATATTTGTTAAAGTTTCTGTGTTATTGGACTGTCCCACTGTATTATCGGAAGAATTCGTTGAAGTAGATGATGATAGTATGTGTACAGACCTAATTATGGCAGACAAAGATATTTTGGAGTTTGTTCAAAACTCAAAAAAATCTCCTTGATACAGATTCTGTCGAGCAAAAATGAAATAAATATGCAGCTCCTGTCCCCACGTCATCCGAATTGAGGAACGTCATGAATAGCATGCTTAGTTATTTAGACATGTTAGATGCTAAAAACGACAATGCAGAGAAAAATATCAAATTATTTTCCTAAGACTCAATAAATGTTTTGCTTTTCAAAATTTTTTTGATTTTTATCAACTGCATGCATATAACCTTATCTATGTAAATAAAAATGCACTCTACTGAACTTAATTTTGTTGAATACTTTTTTTCCTTTCTTTCTTCTTTTTTTCTGTCTTTTTTTTTTTTTTTTTTTTTTTTTTGCAATATCTTCTAACACCAAAATATATTTCAGTCCCTTCAGTTTCATGTTGTATGATTTTCCCAGTATTGTTAAAATGTGATATTATTTTGAAATCCTTTTGGAATGAATGAGTGAGTGAATTTTAACGTCGTATGGTTCAGCTACTCGAGGACTTTTGGTAACGGACCTTGTAATTAGGACCCGTGGTTAAGTGATGAGAACGACATCTAACCTCTAGCACTACCTACTCCTAAGTTCCACACCACACTAACGAGGGGACGTTTGAGCCTCGACATATTTAACGTGCATCACGTGTTTCCAGTGATACTGTCTCGAGCTCATGGAATGGTGGCCACTAGTCCGTTACCTTCATCACTAGGTTACCGCGGACCGAAATCCTCTTGAAAAAATATTACTTAAAAAAAAACCACAGAGATATTTAATGAGAGCAGAAAGTTAACAAAACTGGAAAGAACCTGTTGGCTTTCAAATGAAATTTAACCTTCCTGGCATTTTTTAAGACAAATATTGCACTTATCATCAATATTTATTAAAAATAGAATGAAATAGCACTTTAGCTATATTAGTAAAAATAAAATAAAGGCTTTAAAGAATAATTATTTTTGCCAAAGTATTTTTGTACAGTTGTAACGGATCTTTTCGCGTGCCTATTACTAATCCTCTTGGGGAAATTCTATTATTTTAAATATTGTTCAATTGAAAACTTTCTCCCGAAGAAGAAGATGTGATCTACGTAAATCATGTCGTATATTTATGCATTAACTTTTAGGTTCGATAGGGAAAGAGAGATTAGGAGTTAAATGATAGAAGTTAGTGATTAACGTAAAGTAACTGAAAGCTAGAAAAGAGCGACTCGTTGATTAATTAATTAATATATAAAATTGATAATTGACATTTCAACCAGTTAGATATTGACATTAGATTCAAATCGACTAGAAGTCGATTATTTGAGATAGGAGTTATGATTATTACCAAACGTATAAGTGGTTCTACTTATAATTAAATATCTTATCTTCCTCGTTTTGGCTCCAATACTTTATACATGTGCCTTTTCTTTCCCTGGGATTGGGAGACTTTTAATAAATTCTATTTGTTTTGATTATGGCTGGTGTTCATTCTAACTCCCAGTCATTCACGGATTTCGAGGGAAATCCTTTAAAAAGTTCTGAATTATTCTTCAATTGCTTTTTTGCATTAAGTTACTGACACATTTCTCAAACGCTCTCACTGAAGTGACGCTTATTGTTAACTTTAATTTGAAACTCATACCACATTGGTAAAAAAATTTAGTTGATATTATTTGAAAATACGATAGAAATAAAAACTAAAAATAGTTTTAGGATACATATATTATTTTTTAAAGAGACATTGTGTGTTATTCCGGTTACTTCAACTTTAACAAATATTGATCATATTGCTTAATTAATTAAATAACAGAAAAATAATTGAGGTTATTTTTTAATTAAATGTCTTTGTTATTTCAGTCACATTGGATCATAATGCTAATTATCCCAATTTTGCATGTTTAAAAAAGTGGGGTTATATTAATGTTATTTTGTTAACATGCTTCATTAACTTCGCTAGTTTTTTCTCGACCAGAAATTATGCTCATAAATATCCGATATTTCCGATAGGTTCCTCGATATATATATATTTATAGTACACAGTTATTTGAGCAGTTATATTTTCTTAGTTTTGAATCAATATGCGTTCAAACTTTTCAATGAAATTCAAAATTGAAGAACACAAATTTATTGAAACATGAATAATTTGAAGGATTACCAAATTTTTTTTCTTTTTTTTTCGTTTGCTATTTTATAATGTAAGGTGAAAAGACAGTGAAACACCGGGGGATAGAAAATGGCCACAGAAGGGTCAATAGTTGAAATAAATATTTTTATTAAGCTCCAGTAAAATATCGAAAATAATTAGAAGCATTGAGATGTGTTTCTTTCCGAGTTCAAATAAAATACGTAGCCACAAAACATGTTCAACACTACTTTTATATAAACTATTTTATATTTAGCTGTCCTAAGTCAGCAATGTTGATAATACTGTAGCATCCATATTTTTATACTTTTTTATATCTAACTCTATTATTTTAATTTTTCTTATTTCCATTTAAAATCTATTGTCTGGTTATCTTACAATTTCACTTCTTTTCAGTTTGATCAAGTTTATTCATCTCTCTCTTGTAGAGAAATTTTGATTATATATATATAACGTATGTTATTATAATATATATATATATATATATATATATATATATAGTAGTTCATTCGTTTTTTTTAATTAAAATTTCTGCATTTTATAACTTGAATTCACGTTAATAATTTCTTTAATGTGCTTTCCTTTTTTTTTATTGTGTTTCTGTAACTCTAAGACTTTTCATAATTTCAAAACCTTTTGTTATTGCATTTGAGACCTCAGTACCCAATTGGATATGGTTTCTATGAAATTTATGTTTTTAAAAATAATTATAATCTGTTTTCCTGTAGAAATCAGTCTATCCGCTAACTTAAATTAAAATTATTCCAATCGATGTCTCTTGAGACAGTGATTATATCTTCTAGAACAATTACTCTAATTGTATAACTCTGATATAACTATTTAAGAAAACGTTTATGCAAACGAAACGCTTTAGTACAAAATAAAAGTCCCATTATTTTACCCCTGGGACTCAGGTTTATCTAAATGAGTAGTTTGTCTGGAGTTTAAATACTTTATACATGTGTTTCAAATTACAACTGCATTTTCCTGAAAAGTTTTTTTAGATGGATAGTTAGTTTCCAGTTCTTTTTTTCATGTACATATAAAAAAAGATGATATTGTAAACTTTTTTTTAAAAATTTTAATTTTATAAGTGAATAATTTTGTACACATTAAATAATCTAGGAAGTGTTTTAGAACAAAAATTTAGAGAAAGGTAGCACTTTACATATTATTTTTGTAGTTCTACAAGGAATCTGGCTCGGCAGAGTTAGGACGTTATTCTTGGTACATCCTGCATATCATTCTGTAATTATTAGAATTGTTTTAAAATGTACACAAAATAATTAATATAGTTATAGATATTTGAAATGTGTGTGAATTACATTTGAATGAAAAGAAATTCTCTAAAATTACCTGTCAGAAAAATATACCTGTTTTACCTGCCTATTTGGCAGAAAAAAATCCTTAAATTTCAAAATTTCTATTATTATACTATATTTTTAAATTTTAAAAATATTTTCTTACGAAATTTGCGTTAAAACTTATATATTATCATATGACCAATCGGTGTATTTTCCTCTAAAACAAAGCTCAAATTCCTGAAGACCACATTCATTTTTTAAAGAATAATATTTCCGAAAAATATTAAAAGTGATAGCAGGGAAGAAAGTGTAATCATATTTCAACATTTATTAAATTTTCTATGTAAAGAACGAGCCAAAATAAAATGAAATGCATGCAACTGTTTTATTTTTTGGAATTCAAAAGGGGGGCCAGTAGACAAACAAATAGAACTAAAAGTATCAACAATTACCCATTTACTTCTCGCACAGGGTATGTCATACGCACCGCCTAAATTCTTTCAAGATTCCATCGAAACCTTTTTCTAAAAAGGAATAATTTCTCAGGTGGCTGTCCTTCAGGTCATATCCTTTGAAGGGCTTGTAGGTGAATTCTAAATATATATTTTTGGATACCGCTTCTTTGGGTACGTCATACCCGGCGCGTGAATCGCCGTTACAGTTCTAAATGCATGAGCACGCTTTAAAATCTTTCTTATGCATTTGCTCATTATTGTAGTTATAATAAAGAAATGTGATATTTAGGTAATTTAATAGATACAGTATTTAAGGTATCCTACTGGTTGAGACAACTTTTTTTTTTTTAAAAAAAAAGGAGATCTGGGGATTTTTTGTTGTTTTTAGATTTGGTTTAGTACATTTTTTGAAAAAATATTCAAAAATTAAGAAGAGAAAAAGAAATTATTATTACTAAAATATTGGAAAAAATGGATAAAAATTGACAAAAAATAACATAAGCGCAGCCCATTCTGTACCAAAAGTTTATGAACAAATTTTCAATTTTGATGTCTTACTATGTTATTCTATTTTAAATCGACCTCAGGATAAGATATATTTTATATTTTACAAAAAAATAGAGCACTTTATCTTAGTTGTTACATGCAATTGCTTAAAAAACAGTACTTAAATTCACATAAGGAACTGTAAATTTTGTAATAAAACGGTTAGTAATAAATCTGAAGGTTAAAACACTTCTACTATTATACAGAATATACACACAAAAACTTAGTTATTATTTTGAAATATTTTTGAGAAATCACTGGCCCTTGGAGCATTTAAAAAAAAACATTTCGAGTAAAACGCGTTTTAAAGTATGACATCTTGCTTAAATTAAGGGCATCTGTTCTTACAAAAACACTTATAGTTTTTGTTCTGGTTAACGGAAAATAGTAAATTTGGTATTTTTAAAAAGCTAATAAGATGCCCTATAAAATAGAATCATAAAAAAAATTGTCAATTTTTGGCGAAATTCACAATTTTAGGGTAGTTGGATACCTTAATAGATATAGTAGAACAGTATTTTCGGTAGAAAGTCTCTTTGCAGGGATGATGAGGAAGAATCGATGAAGAATATAATAATAGCAAGTATGGTTCCTCTACTAAAATTGATTCAGATAATTTAACTGAGATAGTAATTATGGTCCTTGATAAAATAGTCACATCCTATTCAATGGCTAGAAAATATAATCGTTAGTATATGACTATTTTTTGTGTTGTTGAACGTTGCGACAGTAAAGGCGCAAATTACTTTGTTAAGTACTTAAAAACCACCTATAAAACATCGAACCAGGAGCTGAGTTCTGAAGTTTTTTGAATTTCGATTTACAGAAGAGTGTAAAGAATGTAGAAACCAGCAGGGAATGTTTCTACGAAATTTTAAAAAAAATAAGATCCAGGGAAAACATCGCACTCCCTCGTGTCGAAGAGTAAAGGAGTGTTTAAACAATGTACTGAATGCCCTAATTAAAAGAATAGAAAAACTAAATTTAAGTGTGAAAAATGTAATAAACAAATTGTATTTCCTACTTTTCTTCCTCTTTCACCTTTATATGCAAGTTTTACAGTTAAAAACAGAATGTCAACTCTCTTGTGTATGAAATACCCTGCGCGTGAAACTCCATTCTTTTTTTTCACGTGTTAAAGTGCCGGGTTAAAATGATTTATTCGAATACTGCTCAAAATACCGCGAAGAAAATACAACATAGTAAAACATAAAGTGTCACTGTATGAGTATTTGATGAAGGCATAGATGTTTTAACATAGTATTCACATAGCGAATAAAATGAATAAGTATGAACGAGAATCACACACGCTGGAAATATATACGATTTTATTAAATAATATGTGATTAAAAAATATTAATTCAGTTATTATGTTAAAAAAAGACGAATAAATAGAAGACGTAACAATGATACGCGTAATCAAGTAAAAGCAAATACGGCCAACAATATGATATAAGAATTTTGATTGTAGAATCTATGTTTTCATCTCGCATTATCGAAGAGTTCCTTTTGATAACTTCTATGTCTTCCTCTCTGAAACTGCATTGCATTTCAATTTTTAAGGTTTTTTGAAGAATATATATGAATTTATTTTAGAAAGGTCCATTCTTCTTTCTTTATTAATTTTTTCCAATCAAGTGTAATTATTTTCTCTGATGAAAAAGATTTTATTTTTATTTGTCTTATTCTTATATATTACCGTCAACGTGTGCAATCCGTTACTTCATAGGATAACTGCACTGGTGTCCAAAAGTTAAGCATAATTGATAATTATGTGAATAAAAAAGGAACTGTAAATCAGAATGGCGGGAAACGTGATATGCGAGTAAAAAATGGTTATAAAATAAGGAAGCAAATCAAAAGAATGATAATAAATAGTTTTATTATCCAAAGTAGCAGTTTGAAACAAAACTGAGTACAGCAAGGATTCACACTTCAAAGAAAAAATGAAAGAACACATTAAATAAAATACGGATGCTGCAGTTTAATAAGGCGTGTGGTCACCTCTCACAGCCAGGCACGCTGCAAAGCGATTTACCATACTTGCTATGAGATGATGAATGAGTTGTGAGCTCAAACGGTTCCAAGCTTCTTGGAGAACTGTCTTCAGTTCTGTAATGGAGCTTGGTGGGTGCGAAAGGGCTGCAACTTGTCTCCCGAGCATATCCCATACATGCTCGATAGTATTTAAATCAGGGGAGTTAGCAGGATATGACATGGCGCAGGATGTTTTCCGTTTCAAAGAAGTCATGAATCAGCAACGCTCGGTGACATGGCGCATGATCATCCATGAATATGAAATCAGGACCGACAGCACCTCGAAACAAGCGATCATAAGTCTCAAGAACTTCGTCTCTGTATCTTTGTGAGCAGTCACAGACCCCGTGTAAAAGAAATGGAGGTCTGTGCGGCCGTCCATCATGCTGCCTACCCCCACTATTATTTCTCTTGATGAAAAATGGTGTCTTTCCGTTATGTTTCTTGGTTCAAAACGTCTTCCACGTTCTCTCCATATCGTTACCCACTGAGAATCACTACTCTGACTAAACCGGGGCTCGTCACTGAACATCACATTGACCCACTCACCCACACTCAAATGTTGATATTTCAAACTCCAGTTCAAACGAGCGCGTTTATGCGCAGACGTGAGGGGAATGCAAACAACTAGTCTTCTGGCATGCAGGCCAGCATGATTGAGACTCCTGTAAACAGTTTTTCTCGAAATTCGTATTTCCGTGCCGACTGTGAGCACAGAACCCAGTGCTGTGGCAGATATCGGTCTTGGCGAGGGGTTGTGACTCTTGGTCGACCTGATACTGCTTGTCAGGTAACATCTCCCGTTCTTTGAAACCTCTGCCACAGTCTTCAGATCACAGAGTGGTCCACATTCGAGACACTTCGGTTTGTGATCGTGAGGATTCCAGCATTCCAACGATTCTTCCTTTCGTAAACATGTCCAATTGGCGTCTTTGTGCTATCATTCACCTTGTTCGATGGTTAACAACGTTCCTTCGCACAGCAGTCGCACGAAACTTGTCTGAACTGCCTATGCTGCGTGAATCGGTTTCTCCGCGTTCCGACATGCGCTGGTGTTTCGCGCAGGACGTAGTCGACTGCAAAGTTTTGCATAAACCCAATGTTTCTTCTTCACCCAATTAATATCCGCAAGAAATTTGGAATAATTTTACGAATGTTTACTCCATGTTTTTCGCATTTTACGATTTATGCTTAACCTTTGGACACCAATGTAAGTATTTCATGAAATAACTAGATAAGTCAGTTAAAGTATATAAAATTATTGAATTCTACGATTTAGCTAGATATTCTATAGAATAACGATTACCTCACAGTTAAAGTAGGAAATATGGCACTCAAAATTTCTGTGAACCTGTTTTATCTGCTCTGGGAAGGATTTTTCCGATTAGGCCCTAGAGATGGTCGAATAAAACAATAGTACTCTAGATATCAGTTCAGAATATGTCAGCGTGATTTAATTTCCATTGAAGAAGTTCCAAATATTGATACAACTCATCGATCAGTTGCAAAAGCTCAAAGTTGTGGTACTGGACAAGGATTTAAAAAAATATTCGTGTAAAAAAATTTAATTGTAATAAGTAGACTTGTTTCCAAAATAATAAACAGTGCAATCCAAAGTGTCATAACAGCAATCCTTGCATTAATAAATAACGAAAAGTAAAATAAAGGTATCTCATAAAATTTAAATTAATAATCTCTTACATTTTGTTTCAAAAAGTTTACCCGATGTTTTTATGAAGCAACGGTTTTTCTTCCCAGCATATATTTCCGTTAATAATGTTTAAATATAATCTATTTTTGCAACATTCTTTTTTCCCCTTTCTGTTTAAATAGTGTTAGCAATATGAGCATTAATAAATTATATTATCTTTTCCCTTATTATTTAGCAATTATTCACCGCAAAAGAGATAAAATATATTTTTCGAGAGACTTTAGCTGTTTACGATCAATTAATTTATAAAATATGTTTTAAATTGCTTATTTTTCACTTCTTTAGTTATTTCATAGAATAAAAAGGTAAAGTTTGAAATTTTTCCTTTTTTTTGTTATAATTTCTTAAGAGACTCTTGCCTCTTTATTCTATGAAATAACTGAATTATATATATATATACACACTTTAACGGTAGTATATACATTCTCAAGATAACTCCTCTAGCGTTATCTTGGAAATTTAACCTCTTATTGAATTTTTCCTTGTCTCTTTTCCTTACCGCACTCCTTTTCAACATTTAATCATAATTTTCAACACACCACCCTCCATACAATAACAATATATTGAATTTAATATTACTATACTTTGATGTTAAAGCTTCAATACGATTTAAACATGTTGAGTGCAAATGGATTTATCAACTTCTCACTCAGCAAAAACATATTTTCCCCATGCGTATAAGTATGTACGTTCGAAGAATACTGGTGTCCAAAAGTTAAGCATAAATCGTAAAATACGAAACACATGTAGTAAACATTCGTAAAATTATTCCAAATTTCTTGCGAATATTTATTGGGTGCAGAAGAAACATTGGGTTTATGCAAAACTTTTCAGTCGACTACGTCCTGCGCGAAACACCGGCGCATGTCCGAACACGGAGAAACCGATTCACGCAGCATAGGCAGTTCAGACAAGTTTCGGGCAACTGCTGTGCGAAGGAACGCTGTTAACCATCAAACAAGGTGAATGATGGCACAAAGACGCCAATTGGACATACGTTTACGAAAGGAAGAATCGTTGGAATGCTGGAATCCTCACGATCACTAACCGAAGTGTCTCGAATTCTGAATGTGGACCAGTCTGTGATCTCAAGACTGTCGCAGAGGTTTCAAAGAACGGAAGGTGTTACCCGACAACCAGTATCAGGTCGACCAAGTGTTAGAACCCCTCGCCAAGACCGATATCTGGTTATAAGTGCGCGACGTCAGAAGGGCAGTACTGTCAGAGCACTGGGTTCGGTGCTCATAGTCGCCACAGGAATACGAATTTCAAGACAAACTGTTTACAGGAGACTCAGTCATGCTGGTCTGTATGCCAGAAGACCTGCCGTTTGCATTCCCCTCACGTCTGCGCATAAACGCGCTTGTTTGAACTAAAGTTTGTAACATCAGCATTGGAGTGTGGGAGAGGGCCAATGTGATGTTCAGTGACGAGTCCCGGGTTAGTCTGAGTACTGATTCTCGGCGGGTAACGATATGGAGAGAACGTGGAATACGTTTTGAACCAGAAACATACGGAAAGACATAATTTTCCATCAAGGGGAGTAATGGTAAGATCAGGCATCCTGATGGACGGCCGCACAGCCCTCCATTTCTTTGACATAGGGTCTGTGACTGCTCAAAAATACAGAGATGAAGTTCTTGAGCCTTATGTTCGCTTGTTTCGAGGTGCTGTCGGTCCTGACTTCATATTCATGGAAGATAATGCGTCATGTCACCGAGCGGGGCTGATTGATGACTTCCTTGAAACGGAAAACATGCAGCGCATGTCGTGACCAGCGCACCGTTGAGAAGCTTGGAACCGTTTGAGTCTACAAATCATTCATCATCTCATAGAGAGTATGGTAAATCGCTGTGCAGCGTGCCTGGCTGTCAGAGGTGACCACACGCCTTATTAAACTGCAGCATCAGTATTTTATTTAATGTTTTCTTTCATTTTTTCTTTATAGTGTGAATCCTTGCTGTGCTCAGTTTTCTTTCAAACTGCTACTTTGGTTAATAAAATTAATTATTATTATTATTTTGATTTGATTCTTTTTTTATATCCATTTTACACTCGCATATCTCGTTTCCCGCTATTCTGATTTACAGTTAATTCCTTCTTTATTCACATAATTTTGATTTATGTTTAACTTTTGGACACCAGTGTACAATCTTTCCTGAGCACTGCTATTCAAAAAATTATTCCTAAGGCTTTGGAATGAAATTATAGGACATTGACAGTATTTAGGAAGGATTAACTTAATTTCAGAGGATTCGCTTGTTTTTTTTCCTTTTCATCCCCCTTCCCCCCGATACACCACATATCCCGCCTACGTAGAAAATGGTGGCATAGGAGAGTGAATCGCGTAACTTTTAATTGATAATTAGGGGTTAACTATAAACTATACAAATAATCAAGTGTTAGTTTTTGTACATAATTTCACATAGGACATGACCACGCGGTCACTGATAGTTATTTTACTTATTCTAAACTTAGGATTGTTAAATTAATTGTAAAATACGTTGTGCATTGTACTGATACATTTATAAGTGTATTGTATCAATGTAAGTATGCATTTTTTTAATTAATTCACAATATATTTTTTTGCTTAATTTCAGTAAATTAATGATTTTTATCAATTATCTTTTGTTTTCGACTTTTCAATTTGTCCGCGCCCTCTACGTGGAGATATCACGCCGCCTAAGGGGGCACGCCCACAATTTGAGAAACGCTGCCTTACGATATTCTTTAAGTCATTTGTTTTCTCATGCTTCTTTAAATATAATTTTTCCATTTCAGTTACTTTTTTTACTTCCCTTTTAGTGATGATTCATTTCTCTATAGTAGAGAATTTTAACTATATATATGCATACTGTGTGTTAAATAGTTTAAAAAATACTTTCTATTATTCATTAGCAGTGCTCGTTGTTGTGTAATTTTATACGGATGAAGTCACTTTTTTCTCGGTAAATCCTTTACAACAAAGTGAATCTGCCATACTTCTCACTTTACGGATGGAAGTAACAGTTGCATTATGCTCATCCAAAATAAAGATGCCTTCGCTCAGCGTCATTGTATTTTCCCAAATAAAAAGAACAACTGCTTTGTGCTGTGGAAAACCCCCGCTGTTTTTCCTAAACAACCAAGAGATTTTCGCATCTTTTACAATATCACCGCCAGATGGTGCTGACAATAAACTCCGGTGTAAAATGTTTGAAGCACCTAAAGACACCTCGCTGCGAATCGAATACAATTGTGGAACGTGCCTTTTAGAACACACTGTCTCCTCGGAATTGCTAACGGAATATACCCATTTCTAAAGAAAAGAGGAAGGGGGATAAGAAGAAAGGGTTCTTTATGCTTTTGGTGCTAAACTAGTTATCGAAAACCTCCGTAAATGAACGTTTTGAATCCTTTTTCGAACATATTCGGCAGCAGTTGTGGTAGTTTGCTGTATTAGCTCTATTTTAAGAATGAAAAAAGATTTAATTTAGTTTAAGGCCAAGGAAAAATAAATTCTTATTAGAGGATTCCTTTAATTTCTGTGTCATTGATTTTATGTTAATGCTTGTAAATTTCTTTAAAAACCAAGTATTAAATTTTAAAATATTTTTTGCTCTTTTTGTGAAGATTTTAGCTATTCAAAAAGTAATAATAATACATTTAAATAGAACATACCTCACTTGAAGATTATGTCTGTATTAATCATTTGTATATATTTAAGAAAGAGATTTATATAGTAAAATCATAATTTAGAAAAGTATATTTTAAATTTTTCTACCCCAATATTTGCTTAATACCGGAGTAGTCAATTGTTTTGTCTTGAGGGATGTCGAAGGACTGCACCTTTTTCAGACGATTGCATTCATCAGTTAACTTTGATTCTCAAAAAAGGTATAAATTGTACAGCAAACATCAATAAATGTGGTTTAAGTTAAATAGTTGCAGTTTCATTCAGATTATAGTGTGCTACTTTCTCTCATATCAACTATATCTTCAATCACATTTCATTTTTCATTTAATGTGAGTCAAATGTACCCTATCACACTCTTCTGTTATTATTATTTTGAAATCAGGAATGGGTTAGGCTTGCAGAATTTCTCAACACACACTGCAACTTAAGGTCAGCTAATTTGCACCGTGTTTACTTTTATTGATGTATGTACGAAAAACTTAATTCACAAATATATGTAGACTTAAATATAGAACATTTTCTCGATATCTGTTTTTGTTATTGCCTTGGCAGGGTGGAAAAGAAAAAGAAACCCCTCTCTTCGGGCAGCTATTTTCCCGCCCCCGGTCTAATACAACATACTCTAGAGTTTAAAAAAATAGCTGAAAGACTGAGATAAGACTTTACAAACTGCAAAAAAATTGTGTAGACTTAAAATACAGTGGCACCTCCATATTACGAACTAGTATATTGCGAATCTCTTTATATATAGCGAACTTTTTTCCGGGAAACAAGAACAAATCACAATTTTCTTCGTAAAATAACCTCCCAATAACGAAATGCATTTTCTATATGACAAACCTTTTTTTTCTGTTGTGATTCAATTTTTGTTCTCCCTATTTTTGAAGTATTTCTGGCCATTTCGGGTTTTCCTCTTTTAGCACATTTTACGATGGCGACAAACCTTGAACTGGTTTTATTAGGTGCCTAACTCGCTGAGAGCAATGGAGTTCTGGGCATTTCATCCAAGAAGTGCGACCCTTAATCCCCATTCAGGAAGTGGATAAAGGCGTCAAGAAACTTTTCTTGCATTTTTCTTTATTTTTTTATAGGTAAGATATATAAAATAAATATATATTAATTTACAAAAAGGAGTGAATAATTACTTTTTTTTCATGTATAGTGTTTATGAATTAATTTTGTTTTATGTGGTTAAAAAGAAAATTGAAAGATTAACCTCTATCTAACGAATTTTCCATTTAACGACTTCGTTATATAGAGGTCCGACTGTAAATTCCAAAACCATTTTCGTTTTTTTTTTCAGTTCACTAATGATTTGAATGAAATTATTGTAAAATTAAGTATAATTTTCAGATAAATTAAATTTCATCCCATAATTTAAGCAAATTTTTCCCGCCTTCAGTATTTGTCAGCATATAAAAAAAGAATTGATGCTTTTTTCCCCAAAGATAAAAACATCATGTCTGCTATTATTACAGAAAATCATCGCTTCATAATTTGTTCGTAAAATTAATAAAAAGGCATTTTATAAATCTGGTCAATTCTTAAAACAAGAAACTTAACAATTTTTTTAAATATTGTTATCTTACGTTTCATTCAAGTATGCTTTCTCTTTCATGTAAATTTTTTTCAAGCTTTTTAAGTTAAAAATATTTAGTCCTTGTACTTATATGATATATTTTCCTCTGTTTATTACTTATTATCTACATTGTTTGACTTAAAAGAACTTTTTTTTTTTATTAGATTTTTTTTCAATATTAATTAATGAAAATATGAAATATATATCTTTTTAAGACACGCTCAACTGATATCTATTTAACTTTTGATACGATATCAAAACTCAGAACTTGAATTTTCATTATCCATTCCACTTCTTTTGCAGATTTATTTGCTATGTTGTCAAAAATAAATGTGAATATAACTTTAAATTATTATTTCTTGACAAAGTAATTTTTTGAAGACTAACTTTTCTTTTGAAATTTTCAGCTTTAATGAAGAAATTTCATTAATCTCTTAAACACGTAAATATATTTAATGCAATAATTACAAAGAAGATAAGAAAATATATTTAATGCGTTAATTACTATTTATTTTAGATAAATTCTTCAGGCGGATATAAAATTTGTGTAAAAAATACATTAGACTCAATAACAAACAGTATTGATAGTACGATAACTGCATTACGAAAAATTAAGCCAAACACAAAAATTGAGCAAAATATAAATGAAAAAAAAAAAAGAATTTCCACCATTGCATACATACCCACTTTTCACACTCTGCTTGGAAGAGAAAGGAAAAGTGGGATTAATATATATAACGTTTGAAGTAAAAATATTTAAATTTCAAATATTATTTAACAATAATTTTGTAGATAGCCAACCTTCCCCCTTTTCTGTTTATAATACTTATCCAAATAATTAATTAAATATAATTGAGTTTCTAAATCCATTTGAAGAATAAGGTAATTTACATAAAATTTTATTCCAAAATGCATAACCCATGCTGAATCTGTGTACAAGTTTATGCACAATCTGTGTATAAACAAGTTATTGCCGAATTCTAATAAATAATAAATACCAAGTCAAAGCATAATATTACTGACCGAATTATATATATAGCATAACAAAAAATATAAAATTATAAAAACTAAAAAATAATAAATGAGTAGGTGTATAAGATTAAGTACTGCAGTTATATGAGTAAATCTAGGAAGAGTTTTGTGTATTTGTCTCTAAAATAATACTTACGTTAAAAACAAAAATTATACAAATAAATAATATTGAGAGCTACTGTTACGCCATCTGTGAATAGAATATGAAGATAATTAAAAGTCGATCCAATTTGCAAATATGAAAATATTAGACTATTAATATTAAACGTATAATATTGAAAAAAAAATGATTTAATCAATACAATTTATAAATTTTTTTATTGAAATAACTAAAAATAAAGTAAATTGGGTATTTCGAGTAAAACAATGTATAATAAAATTTGTATAAATTTGCATTTTGTAAAAATTTTTTAAACTAGGTATTAGCTACGTTGTAAGTAATTAATAATAATATTTATGAATATTAATCTATATATATTACTATTCCTATGAGGTACGTTAATAATATTGAATTGAAATTTCATTTCTTTTGTAAAAAATAATATTAATTTTTTATCGTTTAATCCTATTTCAATATCTAAAAATTTCCCTTTAGAGTTGCTAGTACTTATCAGTATCAAATTAAGGTATTCAGGATAAAAGTTAGTGCGTAGTTTGAAATTTCCTTTCTTACCAAATATGATGTCATATATGTTATAAAGGATGTAAAATATGAATAACTGTGAAGCTCTTTCCATAAAAATATAAATTTAATTTAGCCAGACAGTTGCAAGCTAGTCAAATTGTAGCAAACCTTATAATCTCTTGATAGTAATTTTCATTATATATATATATATATTACAATTTTTATATTATACAATTTTAATTTCGCTTGAAAACGTTGATATTCATTATTTTTGTTCGCCATTGAAATTTTGAAATATGATGTTGTACTCTAGGTTTGATATGATTTGAATATTTGCTTGGTTATATTAGTGTGAGGTATTTTGGATATATTTAAATATATATATATATATATATATATATATATATATATATATATATAATACATGTAATTCTCTTTTAATTCCAACCTAATGAAATCATTGAAGTTATCCTATTTAATAACATTGAACATGTGGATCCAATTTAATAACATTTTTAAGTAAAGTATTTTTATGGAATTGTGACAAAAATATATAGTACTACATAATTTATTAAAAAAGAAAGAAATAAAAGTAAAATAACGTAGCTTTAAAGTAAAAAGTAATAAGGAAAAAAATCCTGAAAGACTGTAGGTGAATGTTAAAAGTTAAATGCGAGGCCGAAGTTAATCAACTATAAGCAACTAATATGGTATATAACCTCTTAAAAAGGTTTTTCTCAAACATTTATCTCTTTGACTAATGATCGGATTAGAAGGAAAATAGAAAAATTGGATATTTTGATCACTCTCTACTTCATTCTGAAAGAAATATCGAACTTTGTTACGATCTAAATACTTTTTAAGAATTAATTAGCCATGTTTGTAAATTAATGAATGCACAATGATCGTAATTTAGTTCCATTAAGGGATAGATTATTTTATCCAACCACGCTAGTAAATAAGGAAGTTATTAGAGGGGTGTTCCATTATTTAATTATTACGACTCTGAATAAGGCATAGCAAAGAAAGCGCTGTCATGAAAGTAAAGTTATGCTGTTCTCTAAATAAATTCTTGCTTCTAGATGAATTGGATATATTTTTCAGAC